>VCRD01000052.1:611903-623998 GCA_006783055.1 Trinorchestia longiramus
CTACCGTTGCGTCGTGTCTACCGTTGCATCGTGTCTACCGTTGCGTCGTGTCTATCTTTGCGTCGTGTCTATCTTTGCGTCGTGTCTACCTTTGCGTCGTGTCTACCGTTGCATCGTGTCTACCGTTGCGTCGTGTCTTCTGTTGCGTCAAAAGTCTCTCACGTATGTTTGCATCCCAACGTTTGCATTAAGTGGAACACAGAGTCATGTTGCATTGCATTAACTCTTGTGTTGTCTGTGTCACGTACACTGTACTGTGTGCGTCAGAGGCACACCTACACACAGTACACCCTCATTATTCCCTCAATTATCTACAGCTCCACATCATGCAAGCTTACGTCATCAGTCCGGCTGTGAGCCACCAGGTTTTCCAGACTGTGTTGTCCACAGCTTTGGTGTACGAGCGCCTCTGTTCATTGCTTTATGACGGCTGGTAATGCGAGGCTGCGCTCCGAATAACTCATGCTCTTCACAGCTCGTGTCTTTGTGGTGTCATAAGTTCATGTTGTATTGCATTGATTCCAAAAGTATGAATGTGCGCTATTTTCAGCTTAAATCGTACATTTATTACCTGGGCAAGCAAATTAGATTTAAAATATTTCAATGATCTCGGTAGCGAATATTTATTGAGGTTCACGGTAGCGAATATTTATTGAGGTTCACATTAGTGAATATTTATGAAGGCTCGTCGTATTTTCTCTGAACGTTTTTTAGTTATCGCGTGAGCAGCTTCTACTACCTTAAAACACTACGCGTCTTGAATCGCTTCTCTGTGCACAAATGTTCAGGAATTCCGTCTATGATTGGCTCTTTTTGTGTTGGGTTTGAACCCAAATTCCACCGCACACAGCCTTCACGTCGTGTTGTTCAAGCACACGCATGGGAAAACAGCGAATTTTTACGTGTGCTTCAGGCACACACTGCGTTAACCCTCGATCCCTTGCTCGTATTTCAGGGCCTTGGAGGTCAAATTAACAAAGAATCCTTGTCTTTTATGAAAGCGAAATCTAAACTACACTCCTCAAAAATTCAATCTACTGGGTAAAGGTGTAGGTCATGAGGAACTGTTGGAAGATTGTAATCAAATTTTAGGTTTTAGTTTCACTGTTTCTAATTTACTCGTACTTTGTTCATTCCCTAACATTGGAAGCTAGCAACTAATTTTGCATGTGATTGCAGGCAAGTTTTAGCTGTGACTCATTTTATGCAAGTGGAAGTCACGATCCTCATGCAAATAACCTTTTTATTTACAGACAATCCCTGATATTTTTCGTTAGCTTTGTTTGATACAGAGCTCATAAACTTCTGCTGATTTACTTTGGCGAGTTGGTTTTAAAACGCATCATAATTTGTTTTCATACAATTTTCGTAGAGTTGTCTGTTGATTTCACAAAATAGTACTGGATGGATTTACCATGTCCATCCATGACGATTTAGCGTGACGGTCATCATATACAAACAATGGAGACTTTTCATCACATTTAATTTTCATCATTTACGCTCCTCTGAAGTACTGACGGAGTAATAGTATATATTCTACGTATATAATAGACAGTGTATCTGCATCTCTCTCTGTCTCTGTGTGTCTGTTCTATTTCTTCCTATTTATTACTGAAAAACAATTATTGGACTAAAATCAGAACGGGTGCACATGTATTAAAAGCATTGTATTGCGTATACCGAAGGCGCCGGATTACTATGAAATGCGATATTTTTCCCCGTTTTTAGTCTTCTTTTCTTACACGGCCATGTTATAGGTGAATAAGATACTGAATGGAAGTTCCGTATGTATTCATGAAAAATATCCATGCTCTGATAGTATCACGGATCAAACTAGAAAATGTATTTTATTTCATAGATCCTTAATTGTATCTCTTTTAAACCGAGGAATTTTCACGGGAACTACCTAGTTATTCATGTTTGATACGTCATTGTACCACTGATGTCTTGACCGAATGACAACACTGACATGAAGGAGCAGTTGTGAACAGTACGGTGCTTGAGTTGCGTACAAACCCAACTGATCTGAGGAGGAGAATAGGTGTAGCTGGTGCATTGCTGAGAATCCGGTGCATGTGTTACGAGATTCGGTGCGTGCAATACGATGTACGGTACATACGATACAAGGTACGTGATACGGTGCATACGATACGCAAACGGCGCATACGATACGTAAACGGCGCATACGATACGTGATATTGTGCATACAATACGATACGAGGTACGTAATGTGGCTCATGCGATACAATGCTAAAGACACGAGGATACGCAATACAAATGTTAGGCCGCGACTGCGTTGTACGGAGGGAGGGAGGGCGTGTGTGCACCGCAACCCCTGAGGGCTAATTATCCCTCGTGTGTGAGCTGGTCTCTCCTTAACGAGCACTCATGGTGCACACGCGCGCCACAGCCTCCACTCCATGTACGCTTCATGGGCGTACAATGTAACCACCGCCCGGGGCTCCGCTGTGCCCTCACCGTACAGAATCTCGTGCGTTATGCGGCACTCTTCTTACGATCACTTCTGTTCTGGTCCTTCAATATTACTTCGCAGGCTTTTGAACTTGAGGGTAAACGCAGGCAGGAACTTGAGGGTAAACGCAGGCTTTTGAACTTGAGGGTAAACGCAGGCAGGAACTTCAGGGTAAACGCAGGCGGAAACTTGAGGGTAAACGCAGGCAGAAACACGCAGGCAGAAACACGCAGGCAGATACACTCAGGCAGAAACACGCAGGCAGGAACACGCAGGAACTATTTCGTATAAGAGAACTTTTATTTTTTGGTTAGTACTGATTATGAAAAAACAGGTTCTTTTTACTACTAAAAGTTCTAAAAATGAAGCTATGTTTTCCCTTATTGTAGGATGAATGAATTTCTAGTTAGAATAGTTGTTACTTTGTATATGTGACCCTAAAAGTCATTTCGAAATAATACAGAATATTGACTGATACACTGAACAAATATTACCCATACTTTGATTACCTTGTTACTTTTTTAATCTTATGAAACCGTATAACTGTAGAAATTACAGTACTCTATTAATTTAAACTCCATTAAGGGTTTATGTACTTTCCTAACCCTTTATCTAGCACTAGTCGTATGCAGCTAAATAGTATAGCATTTATTGTATGGGATAAATTCGTCATTTACGAAGTTTCATATGCTGAGAGTTATAGTTATGATGTTACACGAGCTTGGTTAAAGTGTAGTAAATTTCAAATAATTGCTATTCGCTAATGAAAGCCTGATGCACATCCGCTCATTTTTGGGAAAACTCTTGATCTAAATGGGGCTCTGAAAATGACCAGCCCATAGATGAAGTCAGCCGAGCGTCTGTGGTGCGATTTAACTAAAACTATATGTAATAATAGGTATGTTTAAGTAGGAGCATTATTGCTATGCGGACGTTTATCTATGAATTAAATTCCACTGCGAGGCGAATTTTTGGTTGACTCCCATGAATACACGAAGCAGGTGTTAGAAATCTTGTTTATATTGTACGTACTATGAGGTAATCAATGAAATATTTGATACTTGTATACATTGATTGAGAAAGTGTAACTTAATATTGTAATTTGTTTAAATGTTTTATCAAATGTAAAAGAAGTTATGTACATGCTTTTGTTTGCTGTTAGTGATCAATAAAATTACCATCGTGCAAACGCACTCACGCGCTTAGAGTTCAAAGCTAAGACCTACAAGAAGCCTGATTCAGTGAAAATTCGCATAAGTCTTGTTGCTGCACCCTGGACAACTGCTGCTCTTTGGAAATGAAGGACTGTGACAGGGTGAATTATTATATCCATGCACAATTTATGAATGATAATCCATTATTGAGTGAAGTGATCGACCTAGTCAAATTCAGTTGTGTAGTTTTAGCCCGCAATATTCTCCTTTATTTGGTGAATTTATGTAATCGTACTGGGGTCGTTTGAGGAAATACATTCGTTTTCTAACATTTAATACACTTTTCAATTTGCCGTCCTGATTTTTCTTTTTATTAAGTTGTTAGTTTTCATTCCTGTCTCTACATTGATGAATTTGATAGTCAGTGCTCATGTAATTGCAAGCTAGTCATGCGTCATCTAACACTCAACATGAACGTTCACTTTATATTTCGCTCTCTTGCCGTACGCCGTTATATTTTCTTCTTGACCTGCCGTAAAACAATTCTTTATGAGGACTTGCGTTCGTAAACGCTCCTCTACTCTTACTTCTTAAAAAGTGTCATAGTTCATTGCGGGTTTTTGTGTATTTCAAAAGCTGTCTTGAGGACCATAATGTAAGTTGAGGGAGTGAGCACGGGCTGCGGTCGTGTTGAAGTCTAAGTCACTAGGTCTTCCAGTGTCACGTTACTCTTTAAACTTGAAACCTACTTCACGATTACAACGAGGGTGCGAGTCACTCGAGCGCGAGTGTTGTGACACTTTCCTAAATCATTGGCGCTATTTGTTCTTCCTCAATCACTGCACTCTTCTCTTCCCTCTGCCACCATTGATACTTCGGACTCAAATTCTGCCTCGCTCGGCCGACTCTCTCTCTTGTTCCTTGTCTTTGCTTCACACCCAATGTACACCGTAAATTGGAACTTTCCTTGAGGGTACTTCGTTCATTTAATTTGTGTTGTGTATTCAATATATTGAAAGTTTGTCTCTGACATTTCATTTGTTATCTTAAATAGTTACTTAACTTATATCACTGGTGACGACATTTTACATACTTTAAATCATATCATATTGTTTACGTATCATATTGTTTACGTATATACGTTTAGTATATCAGTATAACGTCAAGAAAACTGTTGGTAATTCTGTAATTCAAATTAGCTAAATCGTTGAATTTTTGATAATATGTGCAATATCAAAGAGCGCTGCTGTTCGTATAGTTTTCACGTCTAGTATAACACGATGTAATGAGTAGAAGTTAGAAGGAGCTGCATTACCCAACGAATGTAGTGATTAATACTCGGGTCGATTGTCTCTCTGACCCTAACTAAACTTTGCAAGGCATAAATTATAACGTTGCTGTGTGTCTGCTGTAGTTTCATTTCATAGCCACAGTTATAATGACATTAAATGGTGAATATCGATCAGGATCCAGTCAACGAGAATCGACGTGTTATTTTAGGAGAACTGTTGGCAGTATCAGTATTGAAAAGTATCCATCAGCGTAATTTTGTTGCCGACTTATCTTTGTTTGAAGGAGCTATTTCATACCAGTGTACAATACGCATGACATGACCAAATGCAGGTGTAAAATATTACTCCAGTTTGAATTGGAATCGAAATTTTCATCATATTTTGGCGCTATCTCCGAACTGATGATTTTAAAGAACTAGCACCGAATTTAAGTTTCAGTATTACTGCTGTTGCGATCAAGATTGTCTGTACTTTAAGCTTTGGTAACAATTTTGAGAAGCGCACTTTTCTATGTACTTCGGTTAATGCTTGCTCTCAACTTATCTCACGTTTAATTGTTTGAAGATTGACCAGTTCGTGGTTACATTTTACAAATTTCATTTGCTTGTGCGTACGTTAACGTAAAACTATTGGTAGGAATTGCATCTGATGCTTGTGCTGTAATGCTCGAAGTCTCACCACTGCCCATAGTACAGAGTGCGGCAACATAACGTCCTTTTTTTAAAGCGAAGCGCTTCGAAAAAGGAAGTCATGTTGCCGCGCCTTGTACATGATATGACAGAGCTGACACAAAGCTTACCCTCCTGTATTAATTTTCTGCCATATGCAGCACATGCCGGTGCTCGTACTTATAAAACTATCGATTTATTGTGTTATGAAGCATACATCTTAATAGAAAGAACCACTAATATCCGCACAAGCCTCAAATATCACGAGTATCCCTACAAGTTTTCACTAACTTTCACCAGTTTTTCTGCCACCTTAAAATGATTCATGGAGAAAAGGATTACACGAGTCCGGACATCCAACAGCCCTCCTCGACTCGAGCTGCATGCAAGGCCGTGTGGAGGAAGTTAGGTCTGTGCGCTTCATTGCGTTCTCGTTGCTGAAGCCAGCGCCTCTACGGCCTTAATGGCCTAATTAGCTCCCCACGCCGTCGTCTTCCTCAACATTTGGCCTCGGTGTTTTCTTAAATGAATGCCCCTCTTGAAATCTTCAATCGAGTTACTGTGCTGTTGGGATGTCCAAAACCATTTTTGGGTCCAGTGTCTCTCAATTCACTCGATTTTGAATTCTTGTGTACATGCTTCTCATTTAGGGGACCTATCAAAATAGGTTATTTTAGTTATAGCGAAGCATTACTTTAATTTAAACCAATTTCCCTGAGGAGGTATACAAAGCGTGTTTAACATGTAATAGTTAAACTACGGTTGTGAAAGTATTTATGCTTTGTTCTGATGGACGTTACAGCCTGTGCATCCAGCACTGACTTTAGCCGTGCAAGTAAGTGGTAGCACCGGGCATTGCTCAAGTCTTCTCCACTTTTCGTGTTTGTACTTCGAAGAAACGTTTACTAGTGTGTAGAGTTGTGTTCATCAACTCTACACACCCTAGAACTCGCTGCACAATGTACTGTATTAGTGGGAAAAATTAATGCAATGTTATATTAGATATTTTTAATGGCATGCGTTTACAAATTCAATGTTTTTATCTCTATTACTGAACGGAGAAATGAAGGATGGCTCGACAGTATTTAGTGCATCATACCACCTCTTCATGTGTGTGGATGCGTAGATTCAGAAAACCTGACCCAATTGACTAGGAAGGCAAAGACGTTACTGACCAAGACGTTAGGGCTTTAGGAAACCCCATTGATTGAATTCAAGTAAATGAACTGACTGTGGCAAAAATGTGTTTACAAATGCTTATGTTTCACTGAGATGTCCTGAGATCGTATTAAGTTTTACATGCCGTAAAATAAGAAACGCTTTAAAGCTTGACTTCTGATATACCGTTCATCTCTGATTGCTCATCCAGAATGTGAAGCGATAGAAATGGCCCTGTGACGTGCGAAAAAATTCCTGTACAACTGTGCTTCCACCCCATAAAACTGCCGACACAACATTTCAAGAGCCTTAGTTGTTGAAGTGTCTGATTTAACTTTAGGTACGTCCCGCTATGTATGGCTGTAGAACTCAAATGAAAATATTAGCTCTAGGACCTAGAAAAACGTTCTCATTAGAATTTTCTCTGACTGAAATGTTTATAATTGATTCTTTGAACAGAGCAATCCTAACTCTGCGATAACGCGCAGCTGTGCACAAGTTCAGTAAAATAATACTAAAGTAATTGTACATATGATTCAGTCAGCTACGCTTCCTATTCACCTAGAGAGACGTCAGGTCAGTGACTGACGTCAAACCATCAACGCAATGAGAGTCAAACAGAAACAAGGGAAACCAGTTTATATTTGAACAGAGTACATACGTTTCACTGCGTAGCTTCTGAGTAAATTGAGTAAGTACTGACTTGTTGCTGAAACTGAACGCCTCCGGTAATGAATTGATCAGACTCTAGGAAGGCATCAGTAAATTTATATTAAATAAGAAAGAATCCGTGCCTAGGTAGTGCCTTCTTAATCAAAGAATAGGCTACTAGACCCGGAGCTCAATCCGTGTTGAGATTACAAGCATATCTTGATATAATAGGACCCTGTGTTTTGCAGTGCAAAAAGCAGATGGATCTTTAAAAAAAGAAAATTCATGGCAAAAATTCACTCTCAACTTCCTGAAACCCATTGTGAAACCCTTCATGTGATAGTTCACTTAATGAATTGTGTTTTTTTCTCGTTAGGAAGCAAGACTGCAAACACACACGCTTGCTCTACTGACGATCGTATTACGTAGGTGTCGTATGAAGTCTTCTGTTGATACGATCTCCTCCGACGCGTTCTACAGAAGTCATAGAGTGAGCGGGCACCGCAGAGAACATATCTCTGATGATAAGCACCACGATTGCTCTTCCTTGAAAGAGACATGTTTTCTCTGCTCCTTGTGTTGTTGCATTGTGATAATACTGTTGGTTTGTGGGGTCTGACAATGCATCGTGTTGCCACTGGCTTACCATCACTCTGCCGTGCGCTCTCATCACACTTGTAAGTGTTGAATTCGGCCTTCGTGCTTGACATCCACAACGTGCGTACAAGTTCAGCCCTAATATATGTGTATATCCTGTTCGAATTTGTGGCTATGGGAATGTATTCGTGGTACTATTCTTGCTTGACACAAATAAAAGCATCTTTTGCACGGACCATCAACATGTCGACTGTTTTGTGTTGCACGTGAAATACTTTTGAAACAATTTATTGAAACGTGTGCCTTAGATTGTGATGACATCTATTTTGAGGCGCCCTCACTGAGCTGCAGAAATAACCCAAAGAGCAGCGGATAGAAATTCGTGGTTGCGTTCCTTGATGGTTTGTAACTTCTTGGTTAGTTTTTGCCGTGTCACAGATTTTTCAGTAGGTGTTCGGTAATAGTGAGCAGCTTGCTCTAATTTTGGCACCTTTTTTCATTCTACGTGGGCTGAGTATATCAAAACAGCCGACATTAGGACCTTTTTAATTGTACTTCATTTGTTTATAATCTCCATGAAGCTCACTTTTATTATTAAAACTATAATCAAGCTACAAACTCGTTGAATTTACATAGTCTCCGTACCCAAGCAGCTCGTTTGTAACCTTCATCCATTTGATTAACTATTTCTTGAACCGAAGGATTTTGCCGTTGCTTGTTATTTTGGAAGAATATCTGACACGTAACACGGCACTGCCAATGTCAGGAAGGCTTGGGAGCATTGTTTCTTTCTCAGGTCGCTTGTCGCGCGCATTTTCTCCGACGTATTGGATGCTGGCCACAAGATTCGATAGGTTGATTTTTTGAGCGATTCAGAAGGCTGGGTTGCGTGTAAAAGGCATTTTTGGGCGACTCTGCCGGCGGTCCTCATGCAATCGTGATGAGGGGACCTTGTTGGACGAGAAGTCCAGTGTGAGGGGACGGAGTCCGTGTCGCTCTGGCTTAGCTCTGCGCTCACCGACTCGCCGACTCGCTTCTTAGTTTGGTGTGACTGTTTGGTCCGGACTCCGGTCTGACGTCTGGTGTGACTGTTAGGTCCGGACTCCGGTCTGACTGGTCTGGACTAGCTGTTTGGCTACGGTCTAACTGTTTGGCTCCGGTCTGACTGGTCTGGTCTAGCTGTTTGGCTCCGGTCTGACTGTTTTGTCTGGACTAGCTGTTTAATCCAATCTAGCTGTTTGGTTTGGACTACCTGCTTGGCTACATTTTAAATGTTTGGCTCCGGTCTGACTGTATGGTCCGGTTTGACTGATGTGTGATTGACTGAAGAAAGTTCTATTTAAAACAAAAATTGCCAAGCGATGCTCATTCTTCCCCCTTCGGACCACTTCCACCTGGTCCTTGTATATGTTAATACGATACTCACTCAGGTCTACTGTGTGATTGACGATTATCAACAAATTTCGATCATTAATTAGCTGACTTTCTTGGTTCCATTTACCTGTTCCCTCGCCAGGCATGCCCGGAAAAGTTGCTCTTGAGTCCATCTTTTATATTTTGCATACTAGAGGATTGTTTATGAGATCATGGGGCATAATTTAAGAGCGTTTTCTCATCTTGTCGACCCTAGTCAGCGTCCCAAGAAGAGTTTATGCTGCTCTGAAGCAACCTGACCTTCTTTTGTGTCATTCCTCTAGTTGTGGGAGTTTATTATTGTTTAGTTCTGGAGACTTAACGGCCTTTTTTTTCTCTGCTTCTCATCTTAAACGTGGAATTGTTTCAATAACCGCATGGTTCACTATATTTTCTACTGGTATTTTTTTTAATGGAGTGAATCTTTGGAAAGCCAAGAGCTATTTTCTCTCGTGCGAACTGACTTTTCATCAAAGTTTTTATGCTAATATTCAATGTGAATAATCAAATAATGGAAAAAAACTGAGAATATCACATAATATTAATTACATTGTTGATATTCTACTTGGATTTTGGCATTGGCTTTTTTTAATGACTTACTGGTCGACTGCCTGTGCTGTGTCCGTCCTATGCTATCGAGTGACATGTGTTACTCCAGTCAAGAAGCAACCTCTAATAACTAAATAGTTTAAAACCATTGAAAGCTTTCGGTAGTACTCTCTCACAAATTGGGACTTGCGTCCACTGACTGTCTCTTTGATATAGAATATGGAACAAGAACGAGACGTTTGATCTATTCTTCAGTTGCTACCCATGTCCCATGCCGTTTAAATTTGACAGCATTAAGGCACATGTACCTTAATCACGCCCAGACATTTTAGTCACGTACAGGCAACTTAATAAACGTACATGCACCACAATCACACACAGGTCCCAGGAGTTACGGATATATAATCAGTACTTTATAATGCTGGGAGTTTCTTATCCAATATTTGTGGGCACGATTTTTGAATGTGTTCACAGTGCCAGCTCGAACAATGTTTTCGGGCAACTGGTTCCAGGTTCCGTCAATTTCAAATGAAAAGAAGTTTAAGGCCTTTGATGTCTTGAAGTTTTTATTATTAGTATGCCAGTTTTCTCAGTAAGAATGTAAATACTTGCTCTTATATCTCTGCTCATGGGAAATTTTTCTGAGGTTTTTGGTTGGTCAAATGAAGTAAAGCATATCGTTTTATACTCAATTATTTTGTATTTAACTAATTCTTACTTAAATGCATAAGTTAGATTGTGACAATAGGTCATTTATAAAAAATTAAGACGACTTGTTGGCATCATATCGGGAGATAAATTTCATTCATACTTAGTTTTAAGTTTATCCTTCGTCAGAGGGCATAATGCAATAGTGATTGAATCATTTTAATATGAGAGCCACTTACAAACCTGGAAGATATAATGTCCGAAGTATTGAAAAAATATTTTTGAATTCGTAGAAGAGGCGTGCTAAATGAGTCATATTATTGAAGCAAAAACCTCCAAAATATTGGCTCGTGTGGCGCGTTGAATTTTTCAGACGAACTGTTCTGCTGCGAATTGTTGTGGAGTTCGTCGATTATTTTCAACTCGTGTGCAATGCCTGCTTTAGTGATGTTCAAATAGAGCGTCTTAAAGCAATTGTGCGTTGATACTTCGTTGTTTGTGTGTAGTTCACAGTTCTTACCTAGTTCTTGCTGTGTTATGACTTTTCCTTGTGTGCTCTTCAGTTCTATTTATTAATTTGCTGTCGTACACGGACTGCCTTAGTTTCAGGTGTATTTCAAGGCTAACATTGACGAGTGCACCAATTTTCTCTGTGTAGTTACCTGTAATACGGACAATTTTCATGGTGTGGTTCCATCACTTTTGGTGTCCGTGAGAATAGACCGATTTCGTTTGCGGTGTGAATTTTTTTATTGGTATAATTTTTCTAACTACAGTAGAATTCCTTTAAACCGGCACTCGCTGGCCAAGCTTTATATATTTATTCATTGTGTTTTTCCTTCTTTAACTGCTCTAAGGAATTAATATTGTTTTCCTTTTACGTCTAGCGTGTCTATGAATTGTTTATGGTTACTTGGGTGATATTAACTGGCAACCACAAAGTGCCATAGGTGTCGGTTAAAAAGACTTCTACTCATGCTTCTACTGTATATCGCTTACTTGACATCGGCTACACTCCTGTAATTTGATTCTATTGTCTGACTGTCACTTTAATTTTGTTTTCTGTGTCAATTAATGTTTGAAGTACACATCTTTTAGTTGATGTGGTTGATTTAGATTATAAGTTCGAAATCCAGGAGAGATTTCATCTGTTGATGTATATTGAAAAGCAGAATTATGTTCATACTTCAAGTCTACGGATTTTCTACTCATGATTTAACTGAATTTCTTTATCGCACGGGAACTTTTTTCTATATTTTATACGGTTAGAATTTGTAGTGTGTGTATTTATTTGCATATTTTAGTACAATTATTTCTTTATATGTAATATACATTTTGTCGTGGTCAAGGAGAGTTAACGTTGTTCAGAACTGTAACAAATAGGCACAAGAACAGCGTACTTCATTCTTTCTTGCAATATTCCATAGCGTAGTATTGAGGTGGAGTGTAGCGTAGTATTGAGGTGGAGTGTAGCGTAGTATTGAGGTGGAGT
>VCRD01000053.1:3926-79704 GCA_006783055.1 Trinorchestia longiramus
TCCTTGAGTCTTCACAACCATCATCAAACCCACTATAATCCTTGAGTCTTCACTACCATCATCAAACCCACTATAATCCTTGAGTCTTCACTACCATAATAAAACCCACTATAATCCTTGAGTCTTCACTACCATAATCAAACCTACTATAATTTGATCCTCAACACGCAGCACTACCACTGGTCAGGATACTGCATACTCAAACTTGGGGCAAAATATATAAAGTCGAATGTCTTTTTATATGTATGCAATTTCTCCACTAATTTTCAATTGCATGCTGTTGAAAGTCTTCCGTTATTTTTAATTAAAGTTATGACACACAAAGAAATTTTAATGCATGGAAGTCTGAACGTAAAGCTAATTAAGCAGTGTGTCAATTAATAATCAGACGAATAACAAATGACTCTTTTAAACCTTAGATATGAATAGTCAACGCGACGTTAATCGAAAAAATTTGATTTTGTAATTTCCACTACATATGAATGAAAATTTGTTCCTATACGTCTTACTTTCTACGTTGAAGTAAATAAAACTGGAATTATCAACTATTCTTTTAACATCGTTGCGTAAATGTTACTAACCTTGTCATGATTACATCCACTTCTGATCTAACACAGAGAAGCGCTGGCGCACCCTCACAGCTTGAAACAAAACTTGTAACTGCCGCCACAGTTCGTTTCTATTGCTTTCTGAAGAACAAGAACATGGTGTGAACTCATTTTATGAATTGTAGGAACTTCATGTGAATTCATGTTGCAAAACAGAAATGCATCATGACAAGCTGATTTTATTTTACTTATGATAAAATATTTTATCGGCTAGGTATATATTTATTTAATATTAGTCAACCAAAATAGAGATGAGTTACATCAGCTCAAGTCAATTCAAGAGAAACGAACACAAACAGGTGCAAAGTCGGACATCCTATAGCTGGTCCCTTGTCCTGATAGAAAAGGATGATGCGGAGAATAATTTAACCATCCATTTTACGAAGTTATTTGCAGCCAGGTGAAATATCTGCTTGGGTTAATCAATTAGTTTATTAAAAATTTTACTCATATTGCCGGCATGGGCATTCATGCTGATATATTTTGTGTCTACACATATATCATTAATATGAACTCAAGTTGAACTTCAATCTTAATTTTATATACAAAATTTATAGCTCTGATACGGTCTTTAATTTCTTTTGAAATAGACTCATACAACAGGGGGCACTATAGACTTTTCACTTGTGTGCCAGGCTCGTCTTAAACAATTGCTCAAGGGTCAATCTGGATCATTTTATTAAAAAAATCAGCCAAGTAGGGTACCACTGGGAAAACCAGCTTATTTTAAACAGACCCTCATGCTTGATAGATAGTCACCTGAAATACATTGTGTCTGACTGTTTAAAGTCAAAGCCTCTTATTCCAACAACGCAGAACAAAATTCTTCACTGTGTTCATTATAATCATGTTGCATTCATTATCCATCCCTACAAAATAGCTCATACCTGAGTCTTCATCAACAAATTTGACGTTCTACTGCTTTTCTTTATACTGCTCACAAACCACACCCACTCTTGCTTATTCGTACATATTTACAACATTCTAAGACCAAATGTTTAGTTGTTTCTTCTACTTCTTTGCTACATTACATACATAACCTGTTATTCCAGTCATTCCTCCATGTGTGCCTATCTCCACTTACAGCCTTACTCCTGACAGCAAACATGAGCTGGCTACCAAAACTGCCATCGTAGAACATTTCAATCTTTTGCACGTTCTTACCGGAATAGCAAATTAAGGTAGTCTTTCCAGTCAGGGTGAGAGCGTTAACGAAAAATGGACCAGGATAACCGATAAACCGATAACTGGCAATAATTTCATTTCCCAGTAAAGTGATAACATATAAATATAAAATTCAATAGGCAGTAGAGACTGACTGGGCGCCATTTGCAAGGTTCCTTTATAGGAACGAGATGAAGAATCGATGCCGAAGGAAAGCTGGATCTCAGGACGATGCCATCATCTAATACGTTGCCTCCGATTGCCTGATTGGTGTAAAACTTCACTTTGTACGCATAGTCACTAGAAGGATCTGAAAAAATTACAGAACCTAACTTAAGTGGTACACATACGTACCACTTCGGAGTCAACGTGTTAAGAGAAGTTGAAACTCTGCTTTAGCTTCCTTGAGTTCGGTACCTGTAAGAGATCTACGTTTAAAATGACTTAAGGCTATCGACTGAAGAGTATAATTGCAAAAGTGAGATTAGAAAAGGTTAATGGACGAGAATGGGTGAACGAGGGGAAGCATACGGAAGGTATTTACGAAGTAAATAGCAAAAGAAAAAGGAACAATTTTCTTGAGCGATGAAGCATTTTGTTAGATCATCGATGAAAATGTTCGCTTAACAATAAATGATGTACGAGGGGGCCTTTAGTAAATCCACATCTAAAATGAATTCAACTATGTGAGACCCTACGAAAGATTACGGAAAAGAACATCTACTCGTCAGTTATGACAAACCTAGTTTTACATCTACCATAAATTCTCTCACAAAAGTCTCTCATAAAGTCTCAACTCATGAGCTCTTTCACAAACAGTATCCTTGAAATACACAAATGCAAAACGTTATACAAAACTTTAATAAACACTGATAACAGTAGAACAAATCTGAATAAAATATCGTATCAATTGCATTGTAACCCAGTTTTAAAATGGTAAAGAGACTTTATGGACACATTGTACCTCATCATAACAACGGATGATATAGACGAAAAAAGATGGTAAAAGGGCACAAAAATAACAAGAGGTACGATGACTAAGCTAACTCTCAACTTTTAACTGAGATAGTAAGTTCTATTAAATACTAAAGGAGATTACATGGATTACCAAATAGGATGAGCTCGAAACTCTGAGTTAAGCAGAAAAAGGGGAACATCACACACGGATATGAGTATAAGTATCATCAAAGTTTTTAACTGAAAGTGTCAATCAAACCCCATATAATTTTTGTATTTACGCAAGTCCAGTAGCCCATTAATGAAATATCTATATGAATAAAAAGATTTAAATGATTTGAATATTTACACAAATAATTTATGTATCTATTTAAGTACTTATTTTTGCACCAAATGTTGTAGGATAATATATTTACATTAATTTCTGTGGCAACGTTGAAATTATTCGACAAAAAATTCTACTCTAGACGGAAGAATAAAAGCGAGTTTCTTCTAATTCTTTGGTCGCAGCATCTTACACCGTGGCAGAGATATGAAAAAGAACTGAAGTTACCACAAAAACTTCCACCTATTAAATCAAGAAAATAGATAACACCAGAAAAGTCTACGGATAATGTTACAAACATTCAAGTAACTCTGAACGCTTTATATACGAATTTATGAAACAGCTTCACGAATTTTAATTCTGCATGAAATGCACGACTTACACATATAATTATAATAAAAATTGCTTACTTCTCATAATAAGGACAAGATCTTCAAACATGGCCGAAGAACGAATAAACTTTCAATGATGGAGAAGTAATCCTTACCGTTTACTCCTTGTGAATTTCACTCCTCAGTTGTGGACACATCGTATGTATCCATATATGGATGTGGGAACATATGTCATTTATAGATTAAATTGATGGAATGATGCCCTTAAATTATAACTCAAAAAATGGACAGACCTTTCGTTACAACAAGACATATATCAGCCGTAAGAATATAACAGTAAAGTCGCAATATCAGGGTGAAGTATTGGCAATATGAGTCACAGTACAGAAGTATTGTGTGGTAGATCGAGATATTCTCTTATGACCCTCCACTATAACTCCTTCCTCTGCACGTCCGCGACGTGTTCACAGTTCAGTTCAGCAGAGGCAGTGGTAGTGAACAGAAGTGAACAAGAACCATGCAACAGTCATGCTATGGTATTGTTCTTATAAGTAAATGTTTACGCAGCATTATGCTAAATTTTTGTTACAGACAGTGGCGCTTTTTCAAGGACAGGGTATCTAGAAACATAGAGTACTACTAATTCTTTTGAAATTTCAACAGCATTTTGTAATTTTTGTTCTTTCGAAAATCAGTGATTGAAAACTGGAAACGCGAAATAAGTTTGTGCGCACTTACTTCCGAAAAAAATTTATATATAACGTAGTTCTAACTGAATACTAATTTCTAGTAAAAGATACCTGTTTTCATGTATGACTGTTCGAAAGTCGCAATATTTAGGGAGCAGGAAATTCAGCAGAGAATAGACGCACTAAGTCGAATAAAATATAACAGAATAGATTCCCATGCAAAAATAAAGTATAATACTCGAGAAATAAATCGGTGTAAACGTAAATGTTTTGCTTCTGCTGCATACCTTAAGCAGAAATAATGTTCATAAAGAGACAAGTCACTCAGGTTTAACTATTATTCAACATTTAAGGAGAAAATACAGACATGAAATAAAACAAATCTCAACATTCAATTATGAAGAAAAACTTCTATGATGAACATTAAAGGTAAAAATATTCGTTTTTATCTCTCATCGTTGATCTATTTTTCATCAGGAAAGAACATTGAAATTTGAACTGGTGTTCCTTTCAACGACTTTTGAAAAATAACTTTACTTATGCAGGTACTCAAAAACAGCCTCAATCTGTTATCAAAAATGGTCAAAATTAATGGTATCTGTAAGCATAAAATTTGAAGTCAACTATTGTAATTTTCAAAAGTTTTTACAATTGCTTTACAATGCATGTAAGAATGAATAAATAGTTACAAACACACATTTCATACAGAATTAATTCAAAACTAATTGCATTACCAAGCAAAAAACAAAAATCAAAGTTAACACTGATAATACGTTACTAGCCAAAATACCGGGTGGTCAATTAGCTCCTTATTAGTACATCCCAGCATCCAAAGTCTTTTAGGAAACTAAGCATCAAGAAGAATAAAATATTCCTGTTCACTTACAAAATTAAATGAAATGCACCTTCAATTCGTGGATTGCAGCGAAAGCGTTTGAAATCAGATTTCTGCTTATTTCCAGGTAATATTATTCGACAAGTTTAGCGGTCAGTTTTTAACAGATTTTTCTCGACCCGTTGAGCGTTCGCTAGATTGATGTCACTAAATTATGAAGGTTCAAAACCTGAGGGAAAAAATGCGGTTCGCTCCGTATGGCTCACCATGCTGCTGCTCCTTGCAGGGACCGCAGGTAAACAGACAAAAAATAGGCAATTTCTCGAGAAACGTTTTGATTATTTGTTTGAAAACTTTTGCACGTACACAAGCAGCAAAATTGACCTGTTTACGTAAAGTGAATCAGTCGGCAAAGGGGTTAATTGCCTTACGTTTACGGCTTGTGTTGTACAGGTTTTTAAAAGACGATTGCCGCAGTAAAAAGTTATTGACAATTGCTAACACTACAAGAATGTTTCTTGTAGTCGAGCACGTAGACAACATTAAGAAAAGGGAAAAATTTCTGCGTAAAGTGACAAAGATATTTTCCTAAACTCCGCTTTTTTTGGATCGTAGAGTTCATGATTGCGGGGAATGAGCTCGAGCTAATTACTCGCAAAGTTAAACACTCATTAAACATTCTTCCTAAAGTCTAGCCTTTCTTATACCAAACTTGACTCCTTGTGTCGAACAGATTATCTACAACTTCATTAAAAGATGAAATCATGAACTAATTCCGAGTGAACGCGCTGGGTGGTTTACGTTTGGTTTTAATACACATCACCCCACATGGACCCCAGTTGACTTTTTCAGGACTGAGAAGGTGGTTTGCAAGTTAAATAATCAAACTGTTCCATGAACTAACCCTACCGAGAGTGTATCTGGTTCACACAAAGCCTTCAAGGCGTATCAACTTGACATCATAAATAATGGCAATCACATTGAATATGTGATTTCCAAATGTTTCATGTGAAAAAATTGTTGTCAGTTTTTTATTGTTGAAAATATTGGTTTTCCCAATGCTTTAATTTCATAGCTTGTACAGTTTGTTTCCCACATCCTGTTATTCGAGTGATACAGCACTTTAGAGCTAAGTTTGGGAAAAGAATATAATTTTTTAATTCATGTTGTTTCATTAAAGCATAAACACGATCTTCAGTTCGCCGCCGGATTCTTGGCATGCAGCTAGCGATGTGAGATCGTCAGTTGAATCATTAAACCAATCCGTACTTTGATGGTTTGTATTATACGTACTATCTGGTGGGTCTCAAACTCTACAGATTGCAGTCTCTGATGCCATAGAGTTTCTAGGTACAAGTCTCCAAATTTTCCGACAGTCTAGTTTTTTCCAACTTACTAACGGACTTTTGTTTTGATTTCTACAGCGTGCCGAGCGCAAACTAGCGCTAACAAGACAATCCAAGTCTACTTCTTGCAGCAGTCGCAACTCCCTGACGTAACAAGCTTCATGAAGTGGAGCGGCAGGTTCCCCAGCACCCTGACGGCTATGAGCATTTGTTACCGCATCAAAGTTCACTTTTTCAGGTCTGAAGTGACCGTATTTTCCCTCATGGATGCAGACGGCAGGGACATGAGGACCGGTGAGTGATGGCATCATTGAGATATTGTACGCATTCTCTTTTGATGGAAATTGAATTTTCTTTTTCTAAGTGTTCGCTAAATGAAGCAAAAATGTTTCTATGATTCAAACGTGTACGCAGGAGGTGCTACCTGTATATATTCTGTACTAGTTTTGTCAAATTTTAAATTTAACTTAAAAACGCAGAGTTGCACTGAGAACTGACTCCTCTTTTTGTAAGAAAATAAATGATAGGGGATTGTTAAGAATGATATCATGCAGCATTCAAAATTGTACAAAATATTCATTCTGCTTTCGTGAACTGAGCGGTGTGTGCTGAATGTAGTTAACACCTGCCTTCACTTCATAGGTTATACGTAAATTTCCAGGATACCAGATGCCTACCGTAATTGCAGGGTTTCCAGTCTTTTATATTTCTGAAGCACTGCTGTTAAATACCGTACGTTAGATCCTCACGCTGCTTCTCATATAAAGAGTTGTTTTACTATGATAATAAGCCCATAAACTTGCGAACACGCTTGACGGTTTGTCTACTGACGGTAACTGTCAGTACCGTAACCAGTATCCTCAACTGCTACTTGCTACCTGTAGTAAACAAGAGATAGCGAAACGTAAACAAGACGATAAGTAAGTAAACAAGACGATAAGTAAACAAGACGATAAGTAATAAGTAAACAAGACGATAGCAAGACGTACGTACCACTGGTAGACGCAAGATTCACGTGGAATTGATTTGAATTAATGTGGATGCTCGCAGATCACAACAGGCGGGGGATGCAGGTGCTGCTTTCTCAGTATAATCTGCGGATATCCACTACGATCGTCACTCCTCTTTTGTTTTGGTCCGCGTTCTGTGTCGTGGTGGATGCTACAGCTGGCCGGATCGCCATTTTTTTCAATGGTGACTTGGAGCATGTAAGCAGGGAATTAAGATCATGAAGATGATCACAATTGGAAATATCAATTTGTATAAACTATTGGCGGTTAGCGTATTTTAAGTTCATTTCATTACTTTCAGTTCCCAATAATATGGAAGTTGCCCGTTAAACGATATAAAAAAATAACATCCAAATATTATTTGACCGGCTTACACATTAATATTCATGAGAAAATAGCGTTATTGCATTAGTGATTGTGACAGTGAAGCTTTGTTATGTTCAGTCGACCAAGCATATTTTAAAAAGATGACTTTAGAGAGAGCACTTCCATGCAGTGCCCTCCCCTTCCAGCACCCAGGCTCTGCATCCTACTGACGCCCTGCTACATAACCTTATGCTGTCCACGTGCAGGAGGAGAAGTTCCTCGCGAACACACCAGTCCTGAGTCCCAAGGGCGGCACGGTGGTGCTAGGGCAGGACCAAGACGTGCCAGGTGGTCTCTATGACTCATCCCAGTCTTTCTGGTGAGTGCTGTGTTTGTTGCTTGCTTCTGGTGAGTGCTGTGTTTGTTGCTGGCTTCAGTGAGCAGAAATTGCACTGCGATACCGGAGTTATGTGCCTGGGTATTTTCCTTGCATGTCTTCTCTATTTGCACACCTTTGCTTATTATTTTCAACCTTTACTTTTTATTTTCAACTTTTACTCTGAATTTTCAAACTTTACTTCTCACTTTCAATATTTTATTTTTATTTTGAACCTTCTGGTGAACATATTTTGTCAGACGTCGTATTTTCTGCGCATAAATTATCCTATAAGATTGGAGCAATATATATATATATGCATATATATATATACATATATATATACACTAGCATGCATGCATTACATGACTTCTTTACTTGCAACTATCAACTACTTCACTCATGCCTGGACTGTAACCATATGAAACTCAGAAATTATCCTAACCTTTAACCCTTTAGAACTAAAATATAAACTAACCTATAATGAACGTCCTTAAGTTCAATATTCTTTCTTGTTGTAATTTTTAATTGACACGCTTACATCAACAACATGAGACAACATACACAAGTATGATCGATTGTATCGTAACGTAAGACTTGCTCAAATGCCATAACGATTTTCACTTACAATTACCCTAAATTAATATTTAGCTCTATGTCATTAGGTTTCAAACGATACAATTCAATTACAGTAATTGATTTAAGCATGCAAAAATATTTCTTATTTAAATTTAAGGAGCAATAGACTTACGTAATGTAAAAATGTTCCCCCAAACACAACGTACGTCACCATCAATCTGGGAGACTTCTACTCTAAATAGTAAACACAAAAGAGAACATTTTAATGAAAAATACTGAACATTATTTTCTTAAAATTTTTTTCACCAAATTCCCTACTTTGAGGTAATTGTTGAATGTTTATCAAATCCATTGTAATACGACACTTCTTGGTTGTTTATTTCTTCATTTTAAACGTGTGTGTATATATTAATGTAACATGTTCGATGCACTTCCGCCTTAGCATTTTCTTACGTTCAAGGTGTGATATATGCAACGTAATAATGCAAGTGCTTCTCAATCTACCTGATGTGGCGTACCGGTTGTTTCTTTTCAGTGTGTTAGGGACCGGTTATATTTATTAGTAATATTATTTTATGCCGGAAACAATACCGGGAGGTGATGCCGTGTACCGACAGCTGTTGGCTCGCTGGCTGGCACCGGTACGCGGACCACCACTTGAGTACCACTGATGTATGCACATCAGTTGTGGACGAGGTCACTATTTAATTTTCCAAATCTACTGGTTGTAAATTTCCTTGCACTGCTAACTACTAAACAATAAGTACGATTAGGATTTACTTATATATCATCTAGTACCATCATGAAATAAAAATTTTGACAATTATCATTCACTCAGAACTTGAATTTAGATTATTCCTTTAAGGCATTAAATTAGATCATTAGATAAGTAAAAGTCGTATCAATTTCTACATCAGTCATAACTAGTATTATTTACGAGTAGAGTGTTTATTCCTTTCGTTTTCAGTCCACTCATTTGTCATGAGATTTATGATATATGCATAGGTTTTCATATATCGGGGCGATCATGAGGTTTATGATATATGCATAGGTTCCATATATCGGGGCGATGTGTAAAATGTATGTATCGACAGCTACGTTAGAATTGTGGGACTACAGGACGCAGTCGGTACAGCTGCGTAAGCAAACACAAACACTTAACGGTCAGTCAGCAAAACTCGAGAAATATGCTGAGCTCCACAAGACTTTGACTCATAGGCACAACAGAGCGGTTGAGTTATGGAGCTTGAGACTCTACGAAAGAAATTAGAAATGAATAACAAAAAAAAGGTAAGCTTGTATAAGAAGGCCATGAAGCGAGAGAAGGGGAGACTTGTGAACGAGATCTCATCGACGATGTAGGGTGTTGGGAACACACATCTAAGTCTAGGCCCCTAGGGCATATGGGAAATAAGGGGGGCACTGTGATAAGAGGGAAAATTATCGGCTTCTTTAAGGTGTTATATGGCGAGTGTTAACATTGTAACCCATTATCAACAGCGAATCTCCAGCATAAGGGCAAGTTTAATATCATTATTTTCTATGTAATTGAGGTTAGCGACAAGGTAAATTTCGCAAATTTATTTGAACGCCATTTAATTAATTTGTTCCGTACGCACATTTAATTATTCAACTATTAAGTAAGTAGTTAATCCATTAATACTGCACTGCTTAATAGGATATCATGTTGTGGGTTATATGCCAAAATGTGGTAGATGACTCACATTTCCCATCTCGTGAATTTACTATAGCATGTATTAAATCTTTTGTGTGTATCATTACCCTCATCTTGCCATTGAAAAGAAGTACTGGGAATATCTTTTAACATAGCATGTATTCAGAGGATTAGAGTCCCTCTAGTGTGATTACGTGTGTATGTTGTTGCATTAATCAATTGTGTAAAAAACACGTATCGCCACACGATATATATGAATGACCACGTCAATTAATGACCACGTCAATTAATGTCAACGGGTGTGACTTCATTAATGAAGGACATATTGATACTACTTCTTCACCATATTTTTTCAGAGGAGCTGAATGAAAAATAAAAGGTAGGTTCTGACACTTTTTTGTTCATATTAACAAGAAATATAATTTCTAAGAAGGTAGAGTATTCTGTTAATGCTTCCTAAAGTTTTAAAACTTACAAGAAACACATGCCTGTTCTTGTTCATTTGTTTTGCATGTACACACACCTAGAGGGAAATTTATACAATAATAATTGTGGTAGTCTGTGGTGCATCTATGCTTGTAGACCCATGCACGGCAACCAAGAATAGGTAGAATTGTTTGCTATTGCCATGCCGTCATAAACAGAAGATGACACACTTCATTATTGTTTGGTTATGAAGTCTTAATTTGAGCTTTCTGCTTTACTTACTATTATAGTTTCGGGCGCTTTGCTCTGCTGGGGCCTACACAGGATGTTCATCTCAGCATCGTAGTGAGTGAAGGCACTTTACATTTTTTTCATGAATACGCTCGCTCGCAAACATGATGAGAATTTCTTCATTTAAGAATTATAACTAAGTGTACAATTTATGTTATTTCAGCGGAGAAATCACCGACGTGCAAGTGTACAGCTACGTCCTACGGGACGAAGAGCTTAAAAATATCACATTGTGTACCAGCAGCATTGATCAGAAGGCAACCCGCGGTGACGTCATAGACTGGGACTCCGCTCAGTGGACTTTAGGAGAAGACTACAAGGAAGTAAGTATCTCAAACGACAATTTTCTATGCGCACTGAAGATTTATTTGGGGTTCGTTTTGAGATTATTGTTGTTTGACTATGAAAGCTTCCAGTTAGATAGGTTTAAAAACTGATGCGCAAATGAATTTCTGTGGGAGTAATTTCTATTCCCTCTGGTCAGAAACAGTTAGTGCGCAGTCGGAAAACATTCTAGCGTCAACGTTTGGCAAACATTCTGTTAATTAAATAATGATATTATTGGCGGTTTATATTGGTGGTTTGCATAATTCAAAAATACGTCTAGGTTCACACCTCCCCACAATCAAGGTTCACACGCCCCCACAATCAAGGTTCACACCTCCCCACAATCAAGGTTCACACGCCCCCCCAATCCAGGTTCACACGCTACTGTAATAAAGATTCACACGCCCCCACAATCAAGGTTCACACGCCCCCCAATCCAGGTTCACACGCTACTGTAATAAAGATTCACACGCCCCCCCAATCCAGGTTCACACGTCAAGATAATGACGTGATTGTGTCAGTTTCAGGTGCCAGTGCGAGAGACGTGTCAAGTATCTCCTACGCAACACGTCATGTTCCAGGAGTTGCTGCAGTTCAACGCCGCCGTCAACCTCTGTTCAGCATTCGGGGGGCGTCTCTCACTGCCCAGTAATGACCAGGAGCTCAAGGTAAGCTTATGCGATGGATTGCTACATCAAAATTTGATTTGTGTTCTCGGACCGTCGGTCTGAGTAAGCTGAGTCCTCCAATAGATAGACCACCAAATCTAGATGTGAGCCCGAGTTGTGTATGAGAGAGTATTCATGTCACAAACTGAGTATTTTTAAAGAAATACAGTATGTTTTACTGTACTTCTGTTGTTTCTCTGTTGCTGGAGTGACGTGAAGGTTTAGATTTATGGCTACGGCGAGTTTCACGATGTAAATTGATGTTTATGTTCACCAGTAATTATATCGTTATTGACGTTCTCTGTAGCAACATATCTGGAGTAAGATATAATTGTATTATGAGTTAATCTAACCACAATGTGTGTTCAGGAAGTGTACAAGATCGCCAACCAAAGCGCGGCGGCCTGTGCCCCATCAAATGGTCCACTCACGTGGCTGGATATGACAGACAGAAGTTATGAAGGCGAGTGGCGGCGGGCGAGTGATAATTCCAAGGTGCGTCAATATGATTAGACGTCTAACCTTCACGGGAAGTCAGTGCTTGTGTATAAAATGCAAACAACAGGGTGAAAGCCTAATGCTTTCCTCACTTTAATTTGAAGGTGAAATTTTCTACATTTGCAGCTGTACAACTGCTTCAATCATAGAAACATCACACGTGTTTCCTTAGAAATCAATAGAAAAACTGAGATCACGTTTGAGGCTTGCAAATTGTAATATTGCTGGGTCCTGTACAAAGGTCAGTGGTCTCTGGCTATGTAATTGCCACTAGGCAAAGTTAACTCAAATGGAAAGGCGTAGACTATCGAAACCTAAAATTCGATACAGTTCACTTCAGGAATAAATGTTGTTACCGCACAGACTACCGAATGTATAAAGGTACGTCAACTATTAGGTAATGCATACCAGTACTAAGAAGTTCTTGACTTTCAGTTTCAAGATGTTCTTTTAGTCGTATTGAAAGTTCCTTTATTTTATTTTCCAACACCTTTAAACCAGGTTCAATAGCCAGTATGACTTTCCTATTTTGATATAACTTGTGTTAGCAATCCAGTCTGAGTCAGAACATTTTCAAGCTTAGTACCAGCGTTACCACTTGATGATACAACGTTTAGTGGTTGGATTTAAGTGCCGCTGTATATTTTGTGACGATAGAAATTAAACTGCAGCGATGCCTTGCCTCATTTAGTCTGTTTTATTATTTGTGATGCGATGCTATGAAATGACGAATCAAGACACTAAACGACGAAAAATAGCAAGTGAAAGCCAAGGGCTTGGAGGTTATCGAGAAGTAACACTTTTGATTTTGAGTAGCACGTTATTGTTTGAGTCTTAGACTATTTAAATACTACAGATGAAGAAAAATAAGGTTTTGAAAACCCTCATTGTTTTATCAACTGTGCATTGGGCGATGATTGCAATAAGTATCATAAATTCGTTTCGCTTCTCATGTTCGTTTACTAACTCACGTAATAGAATACCAGGCGGCAAGTGCCGGCTTCCAAAGACTTAATACATCTTACTTACGTAGAACGAGCGCACCAACGCATCGATCAATAAATTCCTGTGCGCTTTTCTTTCTCTCTCTCTGTAAGCTTCTCAAGCTTTTTAAATCGCTGGGCTGGTCTCGAAGATAAGCTTCGTATGAAATAGCAGGGCTTGACGAAATGAGCTGACACAAGATGAACATATCACTGCAGCCTCACCGTCTTCATTCCATTATTCATCTTCTGATTATTGCAGGGATTGTTGATTAAAAAATAAGAATAATTAGAATTTACTGTAAGCCCATTGGCATTTTGGATTAGCTTTAATTTAGAACGGGACACAACACTGCTCGTTAGCTTCGTTTTAGTTTTCGTTAATTGGAACTGTTCAAAGTCTTCGAGAGCATTCATACTTACTACAACACAGACTCATTTTTATATTCTTTTGTTATGCTGTTGATATCATACCGTATTATACAGGACTTTAATTTTATCTAATTAAACTCCTTCAACAAAAAAGGTCTTAGTGAATCAATTTAGTTTTCTGTTTTTAATTTGTTTTGCCCGTGGAATATACCTTAGGATTGAAGCAACAATCCATCTCATCTGAAGCGCAGTACTCGGCCGTGCATTTACTGAGGAACACAAAGAGTGAACAGTATGTAGGGTACAGTATGCATAGGACAGTATGCAGGGGACAGTATGCAGGGGACAGTATGCAGGGGACAGTATGTAGGGAGTGAAAGAATGAAAGTTGAGCAAAATTTGAAACTTCAACATGTCACTCACACATAAATTCTGAAGACGTATTTTGAGAACGAATTCTGAAACCAGTTATTGTATTAATTATTAGGTGTTCATGGACATGGAAATATAGTAAATAAAGTATCACAGTTAAATAGCGTATTCATTAATTACTTCGGCGTCAAAATAATAATTCTAAAATAACTCATATTCCCAGTAGCTAATATTAATTAGTCTCTTCAACCAAATTTTCAAGGAGTTACACTAGCACAATGGAAGATCCCTACTCTAATTTTTAAAAATACTTATTGCTTCTCATGAAGGTGACGTATTTCAACTGGAGATTCGGCCAACCGAACGGTGACTACATCGAGAACTGCGCAGTGATGCGTGAGGAAGGTGCGTGGTCTGACATCAGTTGTGCCAAGAGCTTCCAAGTCTGCGCGATGTGCGAGCTCAATGTTCCAGTCAACCTAAGGTAATTCCATAATCATCCTAATATTAGGGACAAGCATTGTATTGTGCATACCAAAGGCGTCGGATCACTATAAAACACGCCATTTTTCCCGTTATCAGATTTCTTCTCTTATGTATATGGCCATGTTATCGGTAAATACGGTACAGAATGGAAGTTCTGTATGTATTCATCAAAAATATCTACATGTACAGTCGACTATGTATCTCCATCTATTTATTACTGAAGAAAAATTATTGAGCTGAAATCTGAACGGGCATGCATGTATTACAACCATTGTATTGTGGATAGCAAAGGCGCTGGATCACTATAAAACACCATTTTTCCTGTCATCAGATTTCTTCTCTTATATGACCGTGTCTTCGGTAAATACGGTACAGAATGGAAGTTCTGTATGTATTCAGAAAAAATATTCAGATTATGAAAGAACCACGGGTAGAACTAAACTATGTACTATGTTTCGTAGATCCTTAATTTTATCACTTTTAAACCTGCAGTTTCAAAGTTTACTATCTAGGCCATGCTATCGGGAGATAAGATGCAGGATAGAAGTTCTGTATATATAATGAAAAATATTCATTTAAAACCCCATAATTCAGCGTAAATCTTTAATAAATTTGTCTTTAAAATAATTACAAATTAGTCTGATCTAAATCGTGAAATTTTCACGGGAACTGTCCAGTTCAGATTATAATTGTTTATACACTCGGAATAAATCATCAGCCTGACAATGATATCAAAACATGGGCAATATTTCTCAATGAATATAAGTAAGGCATGCTGTTTAAAAATTAGCAATCATTTGAAAATAAGTGAACGGAAAATCAGATCAGTTCACTACGACTAAAATATTTTTTCAAGTCATAGCAATGCAGTTCTGATAGTTGATGATTTACTGCCGCATAAAGAAAAAATTTAGGTGAATTAGCATTTGAACTAGTGATATAAGTGGAATAATACAGATTTATGTAATTACTGAACGTAGTCATTTTTCGTACCTGTGCACTATCTTCATTGAAACCTATAATTCAAGTCATTTGCGAGTGGATGGAAACCTGAGAACAAGACTAGCATTCTTCAATGCAGACTTGAATTCAAGGTAGAAAGTTATTAAAGTGTGAATTAGTAACCAACTCGTGATGGCAGTTAAGTTTGTATCATGAAAATGAAACAGAACAACAACTTAAATGTACTGTGGAGCTGAAATTCACAATTGAAGTAGCACAGCGTAGAAAATATGTATATTTTTTCATTTAATGATGCTTTACTCTTCCACTGTATAGTAATACACAGTTTGTCCCGTGCTTACTTGCTTGGTCTGTCTCTCTCTCACACTCTTTAGGATTTAGATAAGACAAAAATTCGTTAAGGTATCCATGTATTGTGAGCATTCTATTGTGGATATCAAAGGCACATCCTTCAATGTGGAAACTCTTTCACAAAGCCTGCGTCCACTTGGAAATCAAACGAAAAAATTCAGTAAAAAAATGTGAATTTTCACGTGTGGTTATACTAGCCTTATAATAATTCTGCTTCTTCATTCCTTAGTTACTTAGTTCGTCCGTTACGCTTTCGTTGAGTTTGCAGTATCATAGCTACCGAATTCCTCAGTGTAACATTAAAAGATGGCCTTTACATGTATTGATGTGTTTAACATTTCATATAAACTTCTCCTTATCGTAAAGTAATAACTTGCGCCGATTATGGCCTTAGAACTACACAATGGAGCGAAGATTGGAAGCTGCTCGCGATAGAATAAGACTCTACAGGCAGAGAATAAGGCATGAACAGCCGCAGGAAATCTTTTAGAGGGAGAGGTGACGTCAGCAAGTGCGGTGAGCTTCATTGAACGATGTACAACGTGAAGAGCACCTTCAGCGAGACAGTCGATGAAAGCAAATGGAAAATATGGAAAATGGAATTCATCACAGCAAAGAAGGGAAAATGTGGATGAGGAACAGCGGACACAGTACCTTGAGCGGCAGAGAAATTTATTTCAGCAAAGAGAACAGAAGATGAATAAAGAAGACAGAATGAATTATCATCAAAATCATAGAGAGAGAGATATAGACAGAGAATTGAAAATATGAATCCTGGTGAAGTTAACCATTTGTCAATTGCAAAGACAGCGCTTCAGAAGAAATGGATCAGTTGTTGATATAGCTAATATTATTAATACTAGCAGGACCCAAGAAGACGACAAACTTTAAAAAAATATTATCTACCAAGAAGTGGTGGACTGAAGGAGCACATTAAAAATTGTCGATTACAATGTGATTATATTATTTGTATTGAACTATTTAGCAGACTATTACTTTCTGAGTATTTATTTGTACATATTATTTTATCTCATTTGTGTCAGTTGTAAATTTAAAATACAATGGGCACTATTTTCATAGAAATGTTAATGAACACATATTTGCTGCGTTTTATGTTTTTTCTGTCCAAAACACTAATTCTTTGCGCTATCCAGAAAAATATCAGTTTTATCAAAACAAATTTGTTGATTAAATATGTTTCTCATCCCGTGGAATTTCCACTGGTCCTGCTAGTATATATAAATAGGATAAAACTGCGGTTAGTTTCAAATGTAGCCCAAGCCAGTACATGACACGGGATGTTCTTTTTTTTCATTACGTTGAAAATTTTCCTATGATGCGCAAGACAATCTCATGATACATCAACGATCATCGCTTGTTCAAGGAAAGAATTCCACTCTATACACTTGCAACTGAATTATTTATTATACAATTCTGTAAAGTATGATATTTTAATAACAGAATACAACGATTTATTTGAAAATGTAGAACAGGAATATAAAGTTTCAGAGTGGAGACGGATTTGTTGACGTAATGGTAGTATTCAAAATCAACGAAGAAATCAGTAAAAAAGAAAATAGCTTCCACAGAAAATATCATTTCACTTTTATCATTTGGATATGAAGTTCAGTGGCTTCTATTGTGCAGCAAATTAATGTGGTCAGTAATAAAGTAATGGTCCACTGTGCCGTCATGAGTCGTATTAGGCGCAAAAAATATTGACCATAAGCTGACAAAACCAAAATTGGCAAGCCGATAGCGTCTCATGAGCAGTTTTTCCGTCTTCTTTAACCAAAGAGAGATTGCACAAAAAATAAAGATTTTTAAGCAGTCGGCTGAGTCTGGCTCGCGTCTATCACAAAGTAAACAAAGACAAATTCTTCGCAAGCTAACCTGGAGCTATTTAAAAAAAATTAACTCTATTAACGAGAAGGGTCTTCGTATTCGTCCACAATGTTAAAAGAGCTCTTAGTGATTGGACCTCATTTATTAAGTCAAACTTATTCCGTGTCAAAATAACTGAAATGAAGAAAAACGAGTACTTACTGATAAACCAATCACAAGATATTTCGCACGGAATTCTGGAAGTTTTATTATCAAAAATCTTTATGTGTTTCATTTGAAAGTCATTCATCACAATCTCAATTTTACGGTTAGTGATTTTATATGCATTACGAATGCAGAAAGTTGCAAATTCCTTATTGACTTGCGTGAAATTTACTGAAGAAATTTGAAAACTGCAAACCTGACTAACATCATAACAATCATAAAAAAGACTAATAATTTTCGTTACTGAGAATATGCAGGTAGAAGCCATTATTTTTTCCTCCTATAGCTGCTTCCATTCAATCAAACAATTCGCTTTTTCTGATGTTTCAATAAAATTCCTACTGCATACTTTTCCAATTTCAATCATCTCTGTTTTAGAGACCATTAATTTTACTACAGTCAGCTACTTTTTAGCTTAATTTCAAACATTACTGGGTCCTCTGAGTCACAAATTGATTTCAAGTAATTTTCATATCACTTAACTAAAACTGATAGGTGTTCTTCAAACAAAAAATATCGATTTCAAACCATAATTTCACAATTTCCTGCAGGTTTCGTGGTATCTGCGACGCTTCGCTGTACGACGATCTCTTTGTGATGGACGGCTTGAGGAACTTCAAGCCTTACTTTCGTGGCTATTATCGTTCTGAGATATACTACGACAAGCGTCTTGGAGCGTGGAGGTTACAAAACATTGAGGTATACTTTCAATTATCTGTCAACAATCGCATCGAGGCAAGAATTTACCTTACACACACACACACACACACACACACGTTTAGTTCAGAGTATAAAAGAGAAAAGTTGAGGCGCATTCCATGGAAAGTTTTATATATTCTCAAGTTTTTTCCAGTCGTTTTGAAAAGTTAAAGATAAGTGGAATAGTATATGTATTTGGAAATTGATGGATGATTTTGAATTCCTGGATTTTGAATACCTTGGGGTTGGCTTGATATACAAAAAACTAGTATTGATTTCTCCATTGAAGTATGATACCAATACTGTGGTTCTTACTGAAATTGAAGAGGAATTCTATCTTGAACGGGTGCCAGTTTTACCTGTTTATCTATTGACAAATTGATATAACAATAAATTAACAATTGTGTGATGGAGATGGTAACGTTTCTTGTGTGATGGAGACAGAGTGTGAAGCCTCATTAATTGAACCTCGTTAAATTTTAGTATGCATGGTTTCATGGTGAAAGAGGTATTTATATTTTTACAACTATCGTGGCTTTACATAATATATAAAGCTGCTCAAGCTTTTCAGCCATTTCCACGTGAACTGTGACAGATTTTTCACTTTGCTCTAACCTACGTTTTCAAGGGTCATAATTTACTTCATATACTTTCATGAATTAAATACTGATCTATCTGAGCGATGGTTCATCAGAGAGCTACATAGAAAAGAGCTATCGCCGTGTAGGTAAATGTTTGAAGTACAGCACGAGTATACGCAGCAAAAAACTTGTTTATTTCAAATGAAGTGCATACATGAAATAAGTAGCGTTGAGTTTTGAAATTCAATAGTTGAATTTATCAATGGAATGTTTTTCGTCTTGTTCATTTAAAAATTGATCTATGGCTGTAATTGACTTTTCATATTGACATCTCCCACTCATATTAATCGTACGAATACTAATATGTGAGCCCCATCAAGCATCTTAATGCTGTTCCCTGCAATTGTCGTTTGCCAGGCGCTTGCAATATGTTCAGTCTTTAAGCTGTGGGAGTTGACGGCTGTGCACAACTCAAGTGCAGAAAACATTTAGAGTATCATGGCATTTAATCGTTTTTACCGACTCAGATTGTGTATCCACACAGCATCAGTATGTCTCAGTGAGTTGATAAAGAGCTGAAATTCAGAAAATATTCATTCAAATATTCACCAAAAACCAATGCTGTTACATTTCTTTTGTACCAACTTTATTGGAAATATACGTTTTTTTGTTTGTTTGTTTGTTGTAACTTTTAATCGTCGTTACTGACTCAGAGTGCAAACACGTACGCCGTCATGGAGCAAAGCAAAAGCGTGAATTACCCCATCGGGAGGAACAACTGGAAGTTCAATCACGGTTTCTGCGGAATTGCGCTCGGTTACGATGTCAGTTTGACGCTAACTCAGTGTAAGAAGAACAAAGAGTTTACCTGCGATGATGGGTCGTGTCTGCCTCTGGAACAGGTTAGATAATCTTACGGAAGATAAATTCGGATTAGTGTTCAAAAGTTCAGTGAATTAGTGTTTATTATGTAATAACGTATTTGGCAACAGAATGAAGGATATTTTCAATTGTTTTTATCCTATTTTCTGCCTTAGTTATTAGCATGAGCGAATTCTTGAAAACATAGGCACATAAATTTAAAGGTAGTTTAACGTTTAGAAAGAAATCTGTGTAAATATTTTTGATATGTAATAAGAAATTAGAAACTCTAGTTTTATATATGACCACGTATGTGTATCGTTAGCATCATAATCTCTACAAGCCTTCAAAGCTTTTTAATTAGATCATTCACTTGTTTGTTTTGAAGCTTCGCCAATACAGTATATCTCTTTTTGTATCACTTCCACGTGGCAGGAAGAAATTCTGTTGAAATTTTTCTCAAATGCAGTCAAATATATGTAATCAGTTGAGATCTGAACTGGATAGAGTCCAGTACGTTTAGGGGCAGAAGTTCATGTTTTCCTTCAGTCGTTTACTGGTTCTTGCCGTTCTATAATTTAGAATCAATCCAAGAGTCTGAACTTACAGACTATTGCTTTTATCAGTTCGGATGGTAATTTCAGTGAGTAAAATATTGAATTACATATTGGTATTTATATGATTACCCGCTAGGAAGCAATACATTTTCCTTTTGTTAGTAACATTGACAGTGTATCGGGGACGCCGGGCAGTTAGTCATAAACGTTTTTCGATGGTTGTATAGCACGCAACTGTTTTTCTTGAGTCCACTCTGAAAATTACTCCGTCAATAATGTTGTGACTAAAGTTACATACACTGATAGACTTTTTATGATTAATGCATAAAAAATATGAAGTGCTGTCCTGGCTATTGTAGATAATTATAATGTATACGAATATCTCCATCAGTCTTTTATTTACGCTATGAATAATTTGAACAACGTTCAAGGATCAAACTATCATTTGAAATACAAGTTTTATAGCTGATTTCTTTGGATTTTGGATTACCTGAGTTTGACATTTTTATTTCTGATAATTATTATCATCAATAATTTAATATTAAGTGAAGCGTGAGCCCTGAATATTAACATTAACCCTCGCATGTACCTGCATCTGTATAGAAAAACTAATTGCTTCCTTTTCTGTTTCAATTCATATAGTATTCAATTAAGATATTAATGAGTTGTGTTTTTTGGAATTACGCCTGCAGGTGTGCGATAGACGTGTACAATGTCCCGACAATTCAGACGAGATGGACTGCAATCTGGCCATTGTTCCCAAGGGTTATAAACACTCGCTACCACCGCCATCGCTGGTCGGTGATGGAGAAAACTTTGATCCTGTTGATGTTTACCTCAACATATCATTACGGTCGGTAGTAATATACTCCGTTACTTAGGTAGTAGTGTTAGTTTTTTCGTTTGAAAACACAGCATTTCATTTCGATATTTGTTCTTTTGTACTTGAAAGTGAAGATGATATATAATATTGACGAAAAAGTGGTCAGATAGGTCGTTAAAATATCGAGTATGGTATTGGGTGTAAATTTAATCCACTTTTTAATCACAGTCATAGCAGAAATTGTTTTCCAGAACTGGTAAATAAAGGACTTACGATTTGTTAATTGATCAGCTTTGTCATAAAGAAAGGGAACTATTTCGTTGATTATATTTGCATTTCCAGTTTTATGTTTCCTCTCAGTCAATGATTTTGATTAAAGTCATATCTGTTTTGCATAGGGTTCAGATGGCTCAATCTGGTGTCAATAAATTTGTAGGGATCTGTATTAAAATAAAGAAATAACACTGACTTCATGGTACTTAGCTGAGTACTAGTTAATTAATCAAATAATTGAATACATGTGTTCTCACATGCACCGTTTCAAGTTTTTTCCTTTTGCATTTATTAACACAAAACGTGGATTTCGAGATTGAAATAAAGAAATACTACATCGTTTGAAGTATGAGCTGGAATACGTGAAGAAGAATCCATCTATAATAGCACAAATCTTTGGTAGATCATTCTACGCAATTGAGTCGGTTGAAAACCGCTTCAATGTGGAGCTTACGCTGCGTATCATCTGGAAAGACCCGAGACTGAAGTTCAAATGCCTGAAGGTTGACAGACAACTGAACATCATGCAGCCTGAGGAGGTGAGCAAGGAGCTGGTTAGTAATGGCTGCTATCGAGAATTCCACTCTATAATAACTAGTGCAATGACCGTTAATAATTGCTCTTATTCTAGTGAATGCTAAAATTCACTGTTTCTATGGTAGTTCACAGGTACCTAAACTAAGTGCAATGCTGCTTTTATTCAGCATTGCTTCGTCTTGCCATTTCACGTTGTTCGTCCGATAGTCTTCGGCTTCTTTCTTGATGTCGAAGTCTTGCTGCTTCTCTCACGGTTGGACACGTTTCTATCGATGTTGGCCTTTTTTGCTGGAGTTTTATTTTGAAATATCCTCTATTATCTCTTTGAAGCTTTTCAAGGAAATCACAATTCCGAAAATAATTACTCAATTTCCAAAATCTTTGGCCTTATACTAAGTGGTAGCCAGGTTAATGGTCAAACTAATTTAAAACATTTCTTTTTGCATTATCAATTAAAAATATCAACGCATCATGAGGAATTTCAACAGAAAAAGGTCCAAAGAAAATTTCTATTTGTAAAAATAATTCAATTGTGTATTCTGGATACCATAATGCATGTGAAAGGGAATTGAATTGTTACAGAAAAATAATGCAATAGAATGATTTCTTGTATTTCTTAAGCTTTTTCCTGGTTGCTATCAAAGCTATCGAATACAAGAGTGTGACACAGACGAAGGGACGGATGCGGCTCTTATTATAGTAGAGATACACAGTTTGTTGCTTGCTTGCTTGCTGGCTTGCTTGGTTCGTCTCTCTGTCACGGTCTTAAGGATTTAAAAGGAAAAAATTCGGAATGTATTATAAGCATTGTATTGTGGATACCAATGGCACATCCTTCAATGTGGAAACTCTTTACAAAGCCTTCGTCCACTGCCATATTAAACAATAAAATTCAGAAAGATCCCGTGAATTTTCACGCATGGGTTTATTAGTAGAATAGAATGTGATAACAGACACGCCCAGAGTGGTCGATTCTTGAGTTCGTAATTTTGACCTCGTGAAAGTTTGTCCCTGATTGAAGGATATTTCCATTGTGTCTGTCAATATTGTTCATGAATTGACGATTACATCTTTGAAGTTACTCAGCTAGATGGGGAAGTCCAGAAAGACCTGCAGAAAGGATGTATAGTTGACCGATGTAGTAAGCTGACCGAAGATGTGTTAGGCCCAGTTATTATAGAAAGAAATAATGCGAGACGCTAGATACAGCCAACACTTCCTGTATTGTCTAAATTAAAATCCTTTAAGAGGATCATGTAATTTGTAGTCATGAATTAAGGTCTCCTCGACCGTGGATATCAGGTGGCCGTGTTCCAGGGAGGTTATAGAAAGAATGAGTAATGAGTGTTTTAAAAATGACAATTTATACCCTACAGTTAAAATTATCCAGTTATGAATTGAAGATTCACACTCTATTTTCTTACTTATTATACTGGTGCGTTTATAGCAGTTCTGAATGAAAAATTCGCTTTTAAACTTGGGTATAAAATTACTCTCCTGATGGTTTACATTAGGTCTAACTAAATAGGTAGAAAGCGTTACAAAGTACTGATGCATTTTATTTGTTCATAAACTACACAAGAAAAGATAGCAATAAGCCCAATATATAATATCTTCCAAGTTCAATAAAAATATATTTTTTATCGAGTCGACTTTATTATCTTTACAACTGTCACCTCCAAAACAGTTCAGATTTTTTTGTTCAATATTGTTATAATAGTTAACAGTGATATTTTAATGGTAGTCATGGCTCGTTTAGATCTTCATGCTTTACATAATACTAGCAACACCAGCTGGTTTAGTTTGAGACATAATACTAGCAACACCAGCTGGTTTAGTTTGAGACATAATACTAGCAACACCAGCTGGTTTAGTTTGAGACATAATACTAGCAACACCAGCTGGTTTAGTTTGAGACATAATACTAGCAACACCAGCTGGTTTAGTTTGAGACAATCCTACAAATATGCATCACACCGTAATTTTCGATTCAGAAAACGGATCAGAAAAGAAATTTCCGCTGGAGTACAGTATTCATTGTTTCTTTCATTCTTTCGTAGGTATCACGAAAAATTTGGGTCCCGGAAATTAGTTTCCAGGACTCCGAAAACAACCTCAACTCTGTTGTGGACTCCAAGACCAAAATAACCATCGCGAGACTTGGTGATCCAGAGGAAGACAACATACAGTGGTCTCGAGAAGGTACTTCTCAAAGTTTGTCCTTTTAACACGTTTGTTGCGATTGCCTAGCTGGTGCAAATCTTTACTTTGTACATACAGTCACTAGAAAGCTTTGAAAAAATTACAGAACCTAACCTGAGTGACCCACCGGTGGGTCGCATCGCAACAAACGTGTTAATATGAACGTAATCTTGTTACTATTCTACAGGTTGCGTTAGTTATTGGAAAAGAGATATTTATACCTGCAGAAAAATTACTCTTGAAAACAGATAATAATACTTTTTGCTGAAAAACGTTGTTAGGGTAAGAATAATCATATTGGTTTGTAGTTTTATTTAATAAAGTCTACTTCAACTTCGATAATAATACTCAAGCTATTGAAATAACAATGTTTAGGCTATTGAAACTTTCAGTGGTCTTTTAGTGTCAAGAGGGTACTATGCTTCTTACATAGAAGTCCAATGGATTGAGATCTGGAGAGATAGGAGGCCAGATATTAGATGTTATTTAGTCATGGAAATTTTTGCCATCCATTTGTAAGTTGCTTCAGTTTTGCATGATGGTGAAATAAATGACATCATTCTATGCAGGATTTTGAGTTGGTTCATGAATATATTAGATCTCATAAAACGATTTTCCTTTACCGTTTCTGACAAGAAATGACTTTTCCTCTTCATATAAGAAAAGTTCACTCTAAAATCCTGGTATTTCTAAATTACCTTCATAACCACGATGACTGCATGTCTCTTCATTTCTTGTGTAAGTGTAGGATCTGCGATTAGTAGTACATAAATATAGGGAACATACAGTCAAATAATTAGCTACTTTATTAAAAATAACATAAGTTCTTAAATACTTTACGCACCTTGTATAGCTTAGAAAACAAGGGCAGCAATTTATAATTGTTTTTCTTTTCATCATAAAATTAATGAAGTTCCCTGCAGTACGCCAGGGCAGCCCTTGCTCACAATTATACTAACAATTATTTAAAAGGAACAGTTGTGACTGGGAGAATGTATGTGCTTACATACGAGTGTATGAGCTTCCTAATCTTGAGGAAATACATCATTTCATCGTTGGAAATGCTTGACTGTGTAGGCAGGAGTCGGTGTGATGAGGCCGTCGAGGAGTTCATACATGGCGCTTTTTAACTTCCAAATAAATTTAAAGTTTAAACAAGAAGTGAATAAGTAAAAAGACAATGGAAGGTAGATGAACAGTAGAACAAGAATCAAAAGAATAAGTTTTAATACACACATCAACAGTTGTCCTATTATAATTTATAAAAGCTAATTATCAGGAGGACGCTAAAAAATAAAGAATCTCTCAGTGTGTCATACAATCAATGCTGCAGTTTAATTAATTCTCAAATATTAAAATAGATAAATTAAATTTATAAAGATGAATCTTTACAAGGCACATGAAATGAAGAGATCAAGAAGCTTCTTAAAATGAATGTTCCTTGTCACGTAAAACACAATGAGAACTACGTATACAATAATCGAAATGCACATCAGGACGTTTTCTTGAAATTCGAATTGGAGCATTTTTCTGTGTTATTTGATGTATGCGTAAATGTTTATTAATAGAACACTGTTAGAATACTGACGTTTTTGACTAGAACTAGAAACTTGAAGCTGAAAAATATGTTATGATTGCGCTTGTTGGAATGTCGACAGTAAGCACTTGGCTTGGAGTAAATGGAAAAATTAACTTTTTTTACATAATGTTCAACCTATTATTATTTTTATTATTTAACATTATTATTCCTTTCTTTTGTCTTGTAATTTAGATGATTTTGTTATTGATTTCAGGTCATATATTTGACGGTAACGCTACTTACATCCGCATGGTGCGCGTGTATAACATTTGGTTCCGGTGCAACTTTGACTTCTTCTACTTCCCGTTCAACACAGACTACTGCACCATGAGCTTTCAAGCTAACAAATACACCAAAACTTACGTCAACCTCAAAAAATACGGCCCTGGGATCATATACGAGGTGAGCTTAAAATTCACTTCTATTCGTATCTGTATATTTTTCTATTCGACACGTAAAAACTATAGAGAATTATGTCTTACCCAAATCATGTTCAAAATTACGTGTTCAAAATTGATGTGATGCGATGAACATTATAGAATAAATGTAGACACATATTAAGCAGGAGAGGTAGGTTTATTAATTAGTTAATAAATTTTGAAAAATGTATTGCTTTTGATTACATGACATGAAATTCATAATGAACTCATTTCAACATGAGCGTGAATTCGGAAATTAAAAAAACAAGAAGTACATTTGAATAAGCTTTACCTCATAGTACATCTATATTAGGTTGAGTTACGTTGAAAGAAATATGAAACTTCATTAAAGCGGTTCATGGGCAGAGCTAGTACTAATTTAAGGATGGGTTCGAAATTATCTATTGGTTATAGGTTTCAACCATCCCATTTGCTTAGTGTCACACCTAATACATGTATAACAGCAATTGTTCGTGTAAAATACTTACCTCTTTTAATGACTCTAACATTAGATGTGTTGAGTTATAGTAGTTTTGATCGAATAGAATTAATGTGATATTGCGAAAACCAAGATTCGAATATGGTATATGAATGATGCATATCGCTGCATAAATCAGAGGGAAATCAGACTATATTTCAGGGGAGGATGAATGGTTCAGTTTGTTTTAATAATGGATATATATTTAAATTTGAACGAATTTGCTCAATAATCCGGTTTCAGAAAACGACTTGTTAATAATATCGATAAATATCTTTCGTTAACACATCCAATCAATTCATCTGGTACATTTTTTACAGAACAAGGATCAGCTACCGAAGTACTCAATTACAGGTATCGCCTTCAGAGAAGATGAATCTTCTGAGATGTACAGCAAGCTCATAGCGACTGTCAAGATGGAACACCTGTTTGCGAATGAGGTTTGTTAAAGGAGTTAGCTCGTATTCTGAGTTCGTTTGTGTTCCACATTTCCGACACTAAGCATCACCACTGCAGTTGTTTGAAATGCAGTTGTACCTTCGTATATTTCTGCTCACGAACAAGCGGTTTAACTTAGCAAATTTTTCTGTCGTTGGAAAAGGCGTAGTTGGAGCAATATTCGTAATAATTATTGTATAATCGTAGTTGTTAGAAGTATAATCATACTGGTAATTGTTCCTCAATTTTCGTAGTGTGATAACCAATATGATGCACAGATGAAGGAATGACATAGCATAAGCTTTAATGCCCTACAAATGCGAGAAGATGAAACTCTAACTTATTAAAATAAGCTTCCTGTGCACCCACTCACTCAATAATTGTTTTCCTGAGCAAGCTGCTCAGATCTTTGAGAGGGAGCTCGAAAAAAGAATGGTTGTGCTCAAACAAAACGATGTTTGTCCATGTTACATTGGCGTAATTTCCCTCATTTAATAATGAGTGAAATTAGAAGAAGCGTACAGAAAAAGAGATAACTATTTTCCGTATCTGTCCGGCTCACTGAAACAGAAATAACAGAGTATACGTGTCGAAATGCTTTTTTAGTAACTACAATGCATTATTAATTAAACGAATTGAGTACAGCAACGTGAGTGATGGGATGAACATTATTTTAGTTTTCAGTAACTTGAAAATTCGGTCGCTACTGGTAGAGCACGACCAGAGCAAGCATCAGTTGACACCACATAAGAGTGTCATTCACTGGAACGTCGCTGTGCACTCAAGTATTACACATGCCACTAGCGTCCAGGGGAACCATTTTCATATTGATAAAACTCGCAAAATTTTCAAAAACCTTTCTCCTATTCTAGATATTTTCGTAATCATTCAAAATTTAAGAAGGTTTTACTTAATTTACTTTAGCATAATTCTTTTTATGCATGATATTATAATGGATTTTTCTTACTAGATATATCTATAGATAAAATAATGAATTTATTCTCTTTTCAGATGGTAACGATATTTGTCCCCACGGCTCTGATCAACATGATAGGCTTTGCTACGTTCTTTTACAAGTGGTTTGACTTCCAGAATCGTACGATGATTTCTTTGACGTCCCTCCTTGTGTTGTCGACCTTCTTCTCCCAAGTGAGCGATACTCTTCCTGCTACTTCTTACCTCAAGCTCGTCGACTTCTGGTTTCTGGTTTCAATTATCTATTGTTTCACCATCATAATGACCCATGTTGTCATTGAATACTTTCACGATTACAGCAACCCAACGGACTCCAGTGTAAAAAACGGTTTCCCGTCTTCAATTGAGAACATCGACGCGCAAAATATCGAAGTTCGCTCAGACAGGATTGCTAAAATTGTCAACAATTATGTTGAAGATCTGTCTCTCGGCCTTACGAAAGGAATAAGTGATGACTCGATTAAAGATCCTAAGTGGAAGCGCGTTCAAGATCCGTACGCAACACCTAAAAAAATTGACAAGTGGGCGTTTCGAGTGACTGTCACTACGTACGTCATTTTCTTGATCGTCTTCTGGACTATGCCACTCACCGACAAACTCACCGAACGCTTCAATGTAATGGTTAACGAGTACGACCCAATCATAGGGTACCCTTGAAATGATATGAAATTTGAACTTTTTTCGAAATTTTCTTGATTCATTTAATAACGGATCTGGCCTCCCTTAGTACAAACAATATAATAAACATTTAAGTATGTCTAACAAATATTCTACATTCCTTTGTAGAATAGAATAGAATAGAATGAGGCTATAGGAACGAACCTTCTGGCCCATTCTTGGGTCGGATAATTACTTCGATAATTATTCGGTTGTTTACCCAAGTCCCATGCCGTATTTCTAGCCGCGTCAACCATGTCGGCAGCGGGATTCGAACCCGGGTCTTTCCGCTCGCAAGCAGATTCGCTCACCAGTCGACCAAGCTGGTGATGCAGTCGACCAAGCTGGTGATGGGAATCTTTATAGAATCAACTAAATACAGCTGATTTCTATGCAATTTTTACTGTAACATGATGCAATTCATACTATGCTACCCAATACCATTTATTTTCTAGCTGACTTGTTAACATTTCCTCGAAACTGGCCCTCCAAAATGACGCAAAAAATGTAACTTTACAAAACTTTTGGAAGAATTGATATCAAGACGAGAATCATCTAGTGGTGTTACAATTCAAGATCATAATTCATGTTTCGTATAGATTGACTTGACAGTCTCATGTCGAGAGTATGGTCCGCTGAATTATGTGTTGCGGAGGGAGATTGAATGCAAATGAAGATATTAGCTGACAGATGAACATCTTGAGACTTGCAGAATTGCCTCCTTTTAAATTTTAAGGCTCTGAGATTGAAAGCACGAATTAATGTGTAAGGCACAGTTGACTGTCGCATGAAGCGGTTGTTCGAAGATTCACTTCAGCGTCAATGACAGACGTGATGTACACCACACCAGCAAGACCTATAATCCCAACTAGGTGTAGTTTAACTATCAGCAAGGTGTTTGTCATCTATTATTGCTTCACAATCTATTGTGGCCACTTGCCACCGAATAAATATAGTTGTTCTGCTCCACCTTCTATTTCTAAGAAAGTTATAAGCCGTGTTTTAATGTCACCTTCGGCTTACGAAACTCAGTGGAACGTAGCGCATTTGCTAGATTTATCACGATAAATTCACCGTGTCACAAATAAACATTAGACTTTCAATTAGATTAACTGTTTTTCCTCGTAGTGTTAAACAACAGTTCTTCCCGATTTCGAATGTTACAGCCCATAAAAATCAATAATTACTGAAATTACAGTCCTTTTCCATCGCAGCCAACATTGGCTTTCACATGTGATGATTGTAGACAGCAATTCGAATTTGCATGATTTCATGATCTTCAAGAAAAAATCATGAATCTATCTCTTATATCAATTATTGTGGGCAGACTAGCAAGTTTTCATCCTAACTGGATCGATACCAAATGTTCATCACTTCGTTTATATTAATTTTCATGTAAAAATAGTTTTTTCTATAACTAGGTCTGAAGAAGTTCTTACTTTTATTGCACTACAGTACAGGATGCGGCAATATAACTTTCTTTTTATCCTTTCAAAAAGTTATGAAACAAGGAAGGGATGTTGTCGCACTCTATATTTCATTACAAGTGTGATATATTATTGCAGTAACGAAGCAACATCAAAGAGAGAAAGTAATAAGGAAGAAACTTCATTCCGTTCAGCAATATATGAAATATACAATGGTTTTTCAATTCTCAATGCCATCTAAAGAGTAGTGATGATGCTCCCAGCGACTGTCCCCATCCTCTGTGCTACACCATGAAGGAGAGACTCGTAGGGGGGCTTGGATGAGCTTCATAATGGTCTAGTCTTATTTCATTGCTAAAGTTGTTAGTCACTTCATGATCAATGCTAATATTACGAGTACATTTTACGATGGTGCAATACAGTGTTTTTACGAAAAATAAATTGGGAGGTAATGATCGAAGAATTCAATAGTTTGTGAAACATTTTTTCATATCATTTTCGTTCCTTCATTGAATACTCATAAAATGAAAGTTAATGTGTTTTGGTCACAAATCTTTCTTTTCACATTCATCCTCATACTCAAATAATCCTTATGAGATCTTAAATTTCGGCACCTGAAGCCTTATTTTTGCCTCGGAAAGTTCAAATTTTATTTTTCGTCTATATTCTGACACCATGTATGTATGTTGAGTGCAATTCATGAAGTAAAAAAACATCACAACTAAACTTCCTGTAAAATGAGCATTATTATTTAGTTTTTGTTGCACGACTGTTGTCCTGCCAATACATCATCACCATTTTTTTCAATTGTCCTATTTGCCAGACCAATCCCTGTACATGTAGTCTCCGGTCTCAACTGCAGATTTAAAAATGATTCTAGCATGTATTTATTATTGTTTCATTAACTTAGCCATAGATTTCGGTTTCCTGGAAGAACAGAGAACTTTATGTGTGTTAAAGTGAGCTCAAATTATGTCAGACTTTAATGCATCTACAACAGCGAGATATTCTTGGGTGTGACACAAGCTCAAAACGGAAAGCAACGCGAGAAAAGGGTCTGGATGACTACAACAGTCAGGCTGTGGTAGAGCTGAATCAGTTACAAAGTTTGTAAAGCACATTAGAGCACCAAGTTCGGAACCCTGCATAATATTCACAAAAAATACAGTTTGGTAAATCAGTTGTTTGTATTTATTCCTTCCTGAGTGGAACACATGTCTAAAAAAAGGATAGAATAAAGATTAAGTGATATTTATGCACTCATGATTGATACGAGTGCCTCTGCATTGTTGGCAGTAATTAGAGCACACTTATTGCATTTGTAAAACTGAAAAAGGATTATTTGCAATATATATTATAAAGTTTATACTCCAGAGATACACGCCTTGAATCATACTTAAATTAAAAGTAATTGTATATTTCATTGCGATAGGACCTTTGTTGTCCATGTATTATGATCAGTTTGAACACCATGGCGTAAATAATTCAATCAATATTGAATAATAAATTTTAATCAAAATTGTAAATAAAGAATAATAATTAGGCCCCGAAAATAAAAACCAAAGGAATAAAAACGGCCCATAGTGAGTAACAAATAAAATGATTATAATCAATAACGTAGATAAATATAGGAATAATATTTAACAGAAACAATATGGAGATATTAACAACCCCAATATTATGAAACTACTTAGCAAATTAAAAATGTCTGCTTATCGAATTTATGTGTCTACTTGCTATATACGAATATAAAAATCAACCCTGAAAAATCAACTATCTTTTCGCCCAGAAAGCTTTTCAAAAACACTTCCTTCCTGCACGACCTTTTATTTGCCCCTCAAATAAAAGCTTGTCCCAAGATAACCTTTGTGGCGGTCAACATATTGCTAGCAGGTAGGAAGAATAGAATAGAATGAGGCTATAGGAACGAACCTTATGACCCATTCTTGGGTCGGATAATTACTTTGATAATTATTTGGTTGTTTACCCAAGTCCCATGCCGTATTTCTAGCCGCGTTAACCAAGTCGGCAGCGGGATTCGAACCCGGGTCTTTCCGCTCGCAAGCAGATTCGCTCACCAGTCGACCAAGCTGGTGACCGAGCTGGAAGGTTGATGTTCACGTTGCGCTCTCTGTTGTAGAACTAATTCTCTTACACTGGCGCTACTTCTCATGACGGCTTAGAGTTCCGGTCTGACAAAGTTCAGTTCCAGTTGATGGATTCAATATTGAAGTGTGAGCTAGCGATACACTGGTCTCTAAAATTTCTTGTACATATTCCTCAAGCCACTTTCTGATATGTTTCCTCCTATTTTAACGGAGGACAAAGTTTTTCGTCAGCTACTGATCCTATTTTATTGCAACTGATTTAGCTGATCTGTGAGGTATAGGTGAAGTTAATTTACATAGTATGGCAATGTTTTGCATCTTTCTTTATTTTATTACACACAAGCAAATAAATTATTGAAAGATCATGAATTGCTATTAATTACAGTACGTATATAATAATACGTAATTTGTTGCTTACTTACTGGCTGAACAGAAGTCAAGAAAGTCTACGGACTTTACATCAAACATTTAAGTATCTCAAACAAACAGACCATAATACTCTACGGATTTTACAACAAACATTTAACTATCTAACCTAATGTTACAATTTGGATTCACTTTTAATTTGACATTTGACAGATGAATAAGCTTTTTACGAGTTGTTTCATTTTCCTATATTTGTAAAAATGTCATAACTATGTAGAAATTCAATGAATTTCCATATATATGTAAAGCATATATGTAAAGCTAGATTTGGTGCGTGCTGAAATATCTGTACGTTCTCAAGTGTTTTCAACACAGATGCTAATTATATGTCGATGTAATGAACTATTCATATGAGCATTGGTCAGACATGAACACCATATATTAAAATAATAATGAATATTGGCTGCTGGATTTGGTAAAATAGGAGTGCTATACCTTCTCCATAACTCTATCATTTTATGTGTACTACTGATGGAACGTAATAGATTTAAAATAAATTTCTCTCTATATTAAAGTTCCTAATTAATTACAATGTTAACCATCTATTTAATAACATCAGTCAGATTATCATTTCTCGAAGTTTGAATAATTTATTTGCTTATGGCATACTTTCGGCATGAATTCATTGAAATAATTATGAACAAAATACTCCTACCTACTTATATAATAGATAGTGTATCTCCATCTCTTTCTCTCTCTCTCTGTATCAGTGTGTGTCTGTACCATTACTTCTTATCTATTACTGAAGAAAAATTATTGAACTGAAATCAGAACGGGTATACATGTATTATAAGCATTGTATTGTGGATACCAAAGGTGCCGGAATACTATAAAATACGCCATTTTTCCTGTTATAAGCTTTATTTTTTTACACGGCCGTGTTGTTAGTAGATAAGATACAGAATGGTAATTTTGTATATATTAATGAAAAATAATAATCTCAAACACAATAATTTCGTCGTAAATCTTTAATACATTCGTCGGTATAATAATTTCACACTAGTTAATCTAAATCGTGGAATTTCCACGTGAACTGTCTAGTACAAAATAAAACACAATCTCTGCTCCTTGTTAAAATATATCCACACAAATTCCACTCGCTACTTCTACACACATAACATTATATTCATCAAATGTGAACTTAGATGCACGCAATGAAGTTTAGATTATACATGTGTGCTTTATGGTAACACCTAAACTAGACCTAAAAGGCTTGTAGTTACTCTTCACTCCTCAGTAGTCGTCATCTTCGTCAAAGTCAGAGTAGTCTGCGTCGTCTTCCACCTCCTCGTAGTCTTTTTCGAGCGCAGCCAAGTCTTCCCTGGCTTCTGCAAACTCACCTTCCTCCATGCCTTCCCCAACAAACCAGTGTACGAAGGCTCGCTTCGAGTAAAGAAGGTCAAATTTGTAGTCCAGGCGCTTCCAGGCCGAGGCTATGGCTGTTGTGTTGGACAACATGCACAGAGATCTGTTCATCTTGGCAAGGTCTCCACCGGGAACAGTGGTGGGAGGTTGGTAGTTGATGCCCACCTGCACGAGTGGTAGACTGCAGATCACATACTGTCCTTTTGCACATTCCAGAAGAGAAACATGAAGAAAGTTTCATCTCAGCTAAAATATTCTCAAGGAAGACATACTAAATGATGTCGTTTCATTTGGCATTGATGTAAATTCATTGCTAGGGATTATTTATTACGTCAATGGAGAAGTGATACATGTGATTGTTCAAGAAAATGAATAACAGCTGTGTTGTACTTTAATTAAATGTTGACAATTTCATGAAAGAACTTCATAATGGGATCAGTATTGCAATCAACTGGATCATAAAACCAAGGATCCAGGAGTATGAGCTTCTCAACTGTTGTAGCTGAAGAATAACTACGAGCACTTATATGAACAAGTGGGTTAGTCTACATGAATTTTTCATTCTTATGTATTTCTTCTGTTATCATTCAGTGTTTAGAAGGAAGGAAATTTTCTTACAAAAATGAACCAAATTTAGTATAAATTAGTTGTTATTATTATTTAACCGATGAGAAAAATAAGTGTGAGGTGGCAGCCAATCACTGTACGATTAAATAGCAGTTTTGTTAATGTTCTCATCCTTGAGGCTCATAGTATCTGTTCTGTTGAAAACGTCACATGCTACGTCAAGAGAGTTTGTAGGATCTAAATTAATTTATTAACAGTCTAAAGGAAAATATTTCCTTATAGAACATGTTCATCATCAAACCTTGAACCCAGTCGGACACCAGGCAACGAACTGAACGCTTTTGCCGTTCTTGATGGATTGTATGGCAGAATTGACGTCTTTGGGTACAACGTCACCACGATACAGCAGGCAACACGCCATGTACTTGCCATCTTGTGGGTTGCATTTCACCATCTGGTTGGCAGGCTCGAAACACGACTTTGTCAACGCACTAGTTGACATCTGTTGAAAAAGTGAGAATGCGAATCTAAAGAATAGAATAGAATAGAATAGACTGAGGCTATAGGAACGAACCTTCTGGCTCATTCTTGGGTCGGATAATTACTTCGATAATTATTCGGTTTGTTTACCCAAGTCCCATGCCGTATTTCTAGCCGCGTCAACCATGTCGGCAGCGGGATTCGAACCCGGGTCTTTCCGCTCGCAAGCAGATTCGCTCACCAGTCGACCAAGCTGGTGGTGACCAGCCAAGCTGGTAAAGGAGGATATTAGTGTCTTTTGAAAAATAATGGCTTATTAAAATAATAGTTTTTCTAGCTAGTGTAGCTACGCCCAAAATTTTTACCCAGATCGGTTGTATATCGACATTAATAATATTTCAGCCCATGTGTGCAATACATATATAAAAAAATTGACTGGGAATTTGTTTTCACATATTTTACTTGGTTTTGTTACTATGCAAGAACAGAAGTAGAAGTGAAAATTGGACATCAGCGATCTCACATTTTCAAGAAAAAAAATAAAAAAACAAATCTCACATATTTGACCGGAGGATATGCAAAAACCTACTTTATATTTCAAAATACGAAACTTCCAAGTCCTATCTCGAATTTTCCTCATGTTTCCATGAATCTGGACAAAATTGACGTTTACACACTGTCTGCTCTCCCATAGGAAGAGTTTCTCCCTGCCACAAATAGTGCTCTGCACATAGAATAGAATAGAATGAGGCTATAGGAACGAATCTTTTAGCCCATTCTTGAGTCGGTACCCAAGTCCCACACCGTAATTCTAGCCGCCGATTGTCATACACAAACCGACCACGGTGGCAGCGGACCTCGAACCCGGGTCTTCCCGCATCGCAAGCGGATTCGCTCACCAGTCGACCAAGCTGTGGTAAAAAAGATAAAAGGTTACCTCTTCGTGCTTGGCCTGGTCAGCACTGTGGATAGGCGCGTAGTTGACAAGAGGGAAGTGGATGCGAGGATAAGGGACGAGGTTTGTCTGAAACTCCGTCATGTCAACGTTGAGGGCTCCGTCGAACCTAGCAAAAGATTTCAAACTGAAGGATTGCAGAAAATCATTTTGTGCAGTCTTTAAGCTGAGCAACTTGAAGTAAAATATTTAAGTAGTTTCTATGAGCATTAGGGATCTATTGGTCACGTTGGCATTTATTACTGACTTTGAGGCCCAAATACGTCGTTCAAAAATTAAAGACCATGAACTTTTTATGACGCTTTATTACAAGCATTCCATTGAAATCGACACCAAGAGATCGATCGCTCTCATAGTCATATAGATTCTATTTTGCTTATGGTTTAGACATTTAAAATTTTTCTAAATTTAAACTAGCTCATAATATTTAATACTCGTATGCTGTTTGACTCCTGAAACTTTTTGGCTGTTGAATAGTGTTTGTATTACACAGCTCACATTGCACAGCAGTACCTGAGGGAAGCTGTTATAGAGCTCACAATCTGACTGATTAGCCTGTTCAGATTGGTGTACGATGGTCGAGTTATTTTGAGGTTACGCTGGCACAGGTCATAGATGGCTTCATTATCTACAAGGAAGACGACGTCCAAGTTCTCCATGGATGAGTGAGTTGTCAATATTGAGTTGTAGGGCTCCACCATCGCAGTTGACACCTGTTTGTTAAGAGCAAATTGACACATAAGAAATTTGCTTGATTGATTACGAATTTTGTTTCTGATAGTGTTATCGAAGGCAGGTTGGTTGTCATCAACCAGAATGACAATGACCTTCCAACTAAGATGACGTGGAGTGAAATAATTTGTTGAATAAATCCCTCATCTGTATGAAACATTCAACTAAGTTTGCATAAGAAATTAATGGGTTATTTGTTTAGGAAATGATAGGTAGACGCCAATGTACTTAAATGTAAAATGAGTTAATGCTTCTAGAAAAAACCGACATCGAATTCACCCGAGTCGATCGCTCAGTCGGCATCCGACGTCTCTACTGACGAAGTTACAAGGAAAAGCGTCGAGATAAAATGAGTGGAAATAAAATTATGGAAATCTTTTTTCGTAGGAATAATTTTGAGAGTATTTCAGACCGTACGTCAAATTGATTGCTCGAACCACGCACACAAGTGCCAATAAGGTTTGTGGGATGATAAGTAGTGAAGTTTAGTATGGATAGATAATTAAGTCAGTGTTTCGAATAATTTTTTCTAAGTAAGTGAAATAGTTTTCTCATTCAAGCTTGCAAAATAGCGTTACAATTTCCGAAACACATGTAGTTCTATATTATACGAGTACATTCTTATCTTATTGTAAGGTGATATAAATGCGACATCAATATTAAGCATGATCAGCATGTGACATGAAAATGAAAACGAATATGAAATAAATTCTCTCCTGAATTTCTGGACACTACATTGTAATTGTACATGTTATGTTTATTAGTTAAATTTTCATGTGTATGGAAAATGAGGTGTAGCAGAGGATTGGTTGTGATGAATTCACATAATGAAATAAATTCCTGGAATTGAAAAATTTCATTCAATATCTTATCACCAATAACGAGTTCATATTTTGCAACGACACACTTTAACGTACCAGTTCCTAGGATTTATTAATGCACCTGAGACAATGTTGATATCAATACTGTGTGTGCATTCAATGATATACAGCATAATAAACTTTCAACACCATGTACAACTCATACGAGACACTTTCCAAAAGAAATGTTTGATATGTCTCACCTGTGGTGCCGGATAAACAGCAAACTCAAGCTTGCTCTTCTTGCTGTACTCCAGCTTGAGGTTGTCCAGAAGCAGAGAGCTGAAACCGCTTCCAGTGCCGCCTCCAAAAGAGTGGAACACCAGAAATCCCTAAAAATAAAAGTCTTGGTCTCTAGGACGGCTACTTTAATATGCCATGTTATCTATGGTGAGTTCTCAAACCTGGATCTATGTATAATGAAAAAAATACCTCAGAAATAATGATCCTAGTCTCTAAAGTTTCTACTTTGATAAGTGGTGGAAATGATGTGAACTCAAGCGAAAACTATGAACAATGGCTGAGAAATCAACAAAGCTATAAACATGAGGGCCTTGGTCTCCGTTACAGCATTTCCAACATATCATCTGGCAATGGTTTTTTCTAAAATCAAACAGATAATTAATAAATTGAAATAACTTTAGAGTTAAAAGTTGAAATCATTCAATGCCATTCTCGCCAATTGCTAAACAATTATGACAAGGTAGAAACCTTTCTAGATTTGTTTCTGATGAACAATAAGTAAGAACTGCCAAAAAGAGGCTGAATTAGAAGTCAATATGTACAATCGAATGTGTGGTGTGTTTAACTGTGAGGAAATTCAAGTAATGTTCTTTAAGAATACGTGCTCACTAAAATGAAATAATTACCCTATTTTGAAACCTCTAATTAATCATCAAAAAACAAGAAAATGGCCTGTATAAATTCCAAACTATGTGATTATCTTCACCAAAAAGTTATACGCATTGTACAAATATTCTACTTCACACTAGTGGCAATAGATTTCCTGGATAAAGTCATTGGGTATTGAACGATATTATATTCAGCATATGCATGCATAAAGATGTACTCATATTCAGGGGTGAAGACTGAAAATTTGATTTATTGTACAGAACAGATCAGCTGGGGAGGTAAGAGCACCAACAAGTTTAAATAAGCTACATCCAAGGAGCCGTACTACAAATGCAACCCATTTTCTTCCAGCATCACCGGGAGCTATTTTTTAAAAGACTAGGGGATGAATTCAGAGCTAAAGAAATAGGCAAAACAATAATTCGAGTTCATTGAAACATTAAGAACCATACTGAAACATTATGAATCATATGTATAATGTACTCTATTAGTAATTCTTTATTGGGAACTTGTCTCCACCAATCAGGCAGAAAAAAGTAGATTTGCGTGCTTGCCTTGATCATTATGATTTCAAGAGCAGAGACAATGCTTGGTCACCTGCATGGACTCGGCCTGATCAGCCAACTTTCTGATAACTTCCAGCGTGGAGTCGATCTTTTCCTTGCCGATGGTGTAGTAACCGCGGGCGAAGTTATTGGCTGCATCTTCTTTGCCGGTCATCAGGGTGATTGGACTGTACAAATCCTTGTACAAGCCAGTCCGGATCTCGTCTGGAACATTGGGATTCAGATGGTCTAAGTTCACAAAAGATGTTTCGTCAATAGTTTCGTATTCAAACAGTGCATTGCCTTTTCATACTGGATTTACTGGAATTTGGTGCATGTTCAATCTTATTTATACTTTTTCATTACAAATCTTAGCGAGATTCAATCATTATAATTCTTTGGCAATATATACATGAATTCTTTATCGTGACATCATTACTTCAAAAACTTCCATTATGACATCAACACTGTCCAAGGAGGTTTACATGCATTTTTTATGAGCTTTACAGTACATCTTTTTCACAAAGCATACATTCACTGGAACACCTCAATTTCTTCTAGAACTACTTGAGATAAATCTTCTTAGCAGACACAGGTTTCGGAATAAAATACACTGGAGGGAGAATCACCCAACAACTTCAGCTTGGGAAAGAACAATAAAAAATATCAGTTGATGAGTTTAGTATTCAAAAATGCAATAATGAAATAATAATTTACCAATAACTGTGGGTTCTAGGTCGACAAAGACAGCTCTGGGGACGTGCTGTCCGGTCTCCATCTCGCTGAAGAAGGTGTTGAAGGAAGAGTCTGCTATTCCTACACTTTCATCGGAAGGCATCTGGCCGTCCGGCTGGATGCCGTGTTCCAGGCAGTACAGCTCCCAACATGAGTTGCCGATCTGGACTCCAGCTTGACCAACATGGAGGCTGATGCATTCCCTCTGCCGACATCAGGATCGTGTTTTACGAAAACATCGTCAATGGTGGGTTTAAAGGAAATGAACAGGAAATAAACCATGTATAGAGGTAACAAAAACTATTGTTAAAGTCATAAAGTGAAAAACAGAAGTAATATTTTTCAACATAAACTGTAACCTAAAACTTGCAAGTGAGGCTTATTCAGCTGTCTTAAAAACATTGGCTGTCACATGAAGTGAATAATATTATTAGGCTCTAACTTTTACGTTGGAAAAGTATCATTTGTTTTTAGAAAGAAAGAAAACAGTACATTTTTCTTCTTTAAATGAAGTGTAGCTATGTAAAATCTATAACTTTTATTTTATTTAATAAAATTTATCTATTAAATATGGTCTAAAATGTTGTTCTTAATCATTCACACCCCGATTGACAGCTTCGTATCTGCAGCTTTGTAAGTGGGAAAATGTTTAGGTCTATTCTTACAAACACTTAGTTAGTAAGTGTGTTATTATTTTCCACATACACAATTTTACAATGAACCTTGTGTGTATCTGTGTGTTACAGTCATACAAAAGACTTAAAGGATACCACAAAAAACTTATCGTCAAGAGCACATCCACACCTGTAAAGTCGGTAAACTAACGATAAGACACACAAAGTTAAATAAATAAATTGCAATGACAGCACAAGCAAAAACCAAACCGAAGTGCCTCTATAAATACGTAAATGACAGATGACTCGAAAAAGATACTATTGGATCATTGATCGACCTCAATGGCTCAACTCGAATGGAGAACAAAAGCGAAGCCAGAATTTTAAAGGGGTGTACTTTACTTCTGTGTTCACTAGTGAAGACTTAACTAAATCCCGCGCCCTCATTCCTTAAAAACCGAAGAAATCCTGATGAACGGCATATTCACAATGGAAGAGGTGGAAAAACAGCTCATCCTTCAAAAAACATAAAAATCAACCCAACCCGACGAGCTGAAGTAATTAGTGAACCCTTAGAAAACACCATCACTCGATCGCTCGAAACTGGGATTGTTCCGGAAGATTGGAAGCAGGCAAATGTTCCTCCTATTTTCAGAAAGGAGAACAAACAAGCACCCAATAACTATAACCCATTCAGTCTTGTATCTCTTATCATTGAAACAATGGAAAGGTTACTTAAAGTCCGTATAACAGAACATTTCCAAGCTCAAAACGTGATTACTGATCCACAGCATGGATTTAGAAAAAAAGCTGTGCCACAAATTTCCTCGATTTTTTGGAGAAATGAACCGTATATACGACTGTACAAAATCCGTAGCCCTTGTATACCTCGACTTTCAGAAAACCTTCGACAAAGTTTCTTATGAAAGACTAATGGCCAAATTACAGGCACATGGAATACGACGCCACTATTCTTGATACGAAACTGGTTCATTGGTCGAACTCAACGAGTGATGATTCATAATCAAGCCACTGATCTGAATCACGTAACATCAGAAGTCCCCCAATGGAACATTTTAGTCCCGTTCTTTGGACTAAAAAAGTTACACACGAACTTTAAATCATTTATTACGATTTGCTAATCATTTAAATAATGCACTACTCGTTAATATCGACTTGACACTGCTTCGTGTATCAATTGCGTCCTACATACGAAGACATTAACGGACTTCGTAAATCACTTGACAGCGATGCTGGCGGTAAACCCTAGTGATAATCTATGCACGTTGCTTATTCTCTTTCTTGTTATTAAGTAATAAAAGCTATTAAGGACTTCTCGATTACCTTGAATGATTAGTGCACAACATAGAGTTATTTTACTCTTGTTATCAGATGTACATATGAACATAGCTTGCTGATAACGAATCCTATACCTGCTTCGCAGACCTCATTAGACAGCCTTAAGGTCACAAAATTGTTTGTCTTACGCAATAATGAAATGAATCTACTGAATGTAGGTCGTGCTTCTTATGAAACTTACGGAACTAGGACAATTACCTGAAATTTCATTCACCAAATGACACGAACTGCATGATATTATTTTTCTGTGTAAACTCAATGCATATTTAATTTGAGGTGGCTTACCCTGTGAACAATGTCTGCTGACAAAAGTGCGCTCGATCGAGTATGGTTGTCCTAGATAAGTATTGATTTGCATTAGCGATGCAGTATTGGATTCCTCAGAAATGTGAAGGACTCGAGCACAGAGCTAGGATATAACAGTTGTCAATTGGAGCGAAAACTTCTACTTTGAAAAGCTATCTGAATGAAATTAAAAACTGATCTTGTGAACAGTAAATGGCATAGCAAAAAACTTGAGTTCTAAAGCAGACATAACTTCAAACTGCATAAATATTTTACAACGGGCATAAGAACAAAACTAAAACAAGCAGGAAAAATCTCGATCCACATTCAACTTGCTTTTTAAATCAACATTGCTTCTATCTAGACATTTCTTGCAGGAATGTTATTAATAAATAAAGCTTTCGAGTAAATCACAGCTGTGATAACCACGCACCACTCGAAAAGGATGCACTTACGTCATGAGTCGTTATGGTGAAAGGGTGTAATCCAGCATACATACATAATATGGACCTCAAAGGCCAGTCGATACGTTTCTAAAAATTTAAATCCATGAGCTCCTTTGACCGAAACAGTAAGCAATGCTGACTGTTTTGAAGTATTTCACTGCTGAATTTATTACTACCAATGACTTAGCCCCTACCTAATTGTATTCCGTTTGAAGAGCAGTTGTAGAAAATTGTACTATATTCCTTAAAGCAAACGTAGGTTATTAACATAAAATTCTTAAAAATTTAGTGCCTTCGAGTAAAAAATAAAAGTTTTTTCAACGTTTAATAGAAAGAGAGACAACCGAGTTCATAGACAGCATCATTCATGACGAGTGCTGTCGATTTTTGAACAACCTGTCCTAGATGCTACATGAAGAGTGTAGTAAACAATTCATTCTAAATGTTCGAAGTTCGGAAAAAATCCTAAATATAACTATTTGAAAAAGCTTACACGTATTGAACGACGGAAAATCTCATTAGAAAGTTGTTTTTAACTACCGTGGTTTACGTAACGATTATTTTCAAGATCTTATAAGTATAGGAGCTCTTTATGTAAATATTGGACTACGTATCCTATTTTATGGCTCCATCAACCACGACACGACACTCTGAAATTATACAAAATTGTAGACTGAAGTATCCACCCAACTGGAACTAAACTATGCTTTGATAAGCCACATAAACAGAAAATAGTTTTCATCGTATGACACTTTTACCTCGGAGCAAACCTAAAGGTTTTCATGCAGGACTGCATACAAGGAATTAATACAATGAATAGGTTTTAATCTAGTTCTTACAATACCATGTGCTGCATGAATGATTTGAAACCTAAAATTATGAGATGAGTGCTCTAAACTTTTAAATAAAACTTCATTTCAAACAAGTTAGCACATGTAAGCAACAGAAACAAGTCGAAAATAAAGAATACTCACCATGTTACCGTGGATTATGAAGGTAGATCTTCAATAAGGCAAATGAAGTTCGTAAAATAGTCCAATGCGTCAGTCAAGAATAATTAAAGAAGTTTATTAGTAATAATAGGTTAACAGCTTCTGATAGTTACAAAAAATCACCCGAAAATATAATTATAGAACAATTTATCTCAAAGCTCAATTGTAACAGTTTAACATGACACGGAAACTGCACAGACATGTCATATGGTGCATCTTTCATAACTCATAAAGAAAATACTCAATTGCAGTCATTTCAAAATCATTAGAGAAAATAAGTCATGCTATCAACGCAAGGCCTTGGCTCCTGATTGTGTTTCTAATTTCTATAAATAAATTGCATGTCTTAGACACACACAAACTTTTGATTCCAACATCAGGAACATTTAAAATTCTTGCAGAGAACTGAGATAGCGAGAAACTGTGCTTGCTAAATTCTCTTCAAAAATAAATAAAGTCGAAGTCATATTATTTTCTGATTTACCATATTCTGTCGCCCCACCATCCATAACTATGTTCTCCACGTAAAACTTAAAATAATCCTATGTATATTCGAGTGATGTCAAATTGAAAGTATTTCTAACACTGTGTAACAATATCATGAGTCACTGCCGTAATGTGTTCTCGTTAAATTTAATCGACTCAAGGCCTCATCAATTTGCATCTCAAATGCAGCTCCTTGACGAAGAAATATCGAGCACCTCAACAAACAAGAGACGCTGCTTGAACTCCTCGTTTCTAGTAAACTGAGCGTTAATTAGGTAAACAAACAAGAGTTATGAGAGTGAATCGACATTTGAAGCAATTGACCTTAAAAAATATCAATGGTTTTCAATAGATCTTTTAGATCTTTTACTGAATGTCTGAGTGTTTTCCAGATGTCATTGATGAACGCTCAGATGTGGTTTGGTTGTTAAAGAAATTTTTATACTCGGTTGTTGCACTTGAAACAATTTCATTTATTTTCAAAAAAGATTTTAAAAATTTCACATATAAGTTTAAATTTACATCAATATTCTTATAATAGTTGAAGTTACACTGTAGCGCACAGCCAAGAACCGCCTGGTGCAAAACGCCTTCGACTTAAGGCTTTTGGAGTCTTTTCCCAATGAACAAAGGGATTTTATTGAAACGTTATAGTCATGAAAATTAACTACATTCGATTAATTGCGCGAAGATACTAAAATTAATTTTTTTAAGTATAGAAATTTCTGGTAGTAGTGTAGAAATCAGATAAATTGTATTATTTCAAGTTAAGTATAATTACCCAATACTCTGTCACTTAATGTATATTTTTTATTTCCTGTTGTTGCTGTACAAATTCAGATCAGCACAGAACTAATAAATGGCATATCTGCGTTTGCATATCTTATGCGCCTAAATTCGGAATCAATTTTTATAGGAATAATTTTAATGAATCATGAATCAATCATTTTCAAACTGAACATATTCCAGGTCATAAAATTACGAATCCTCTGATCAAAGTGTATATGCGTTCCATCGTTCTACTAAATGTATGTGTTTCATCGTAGTACATATATGTACTACATGTATATGTACTCAAATCTATCATTCTGCTATGCATTCCACAATAATTCCAATATTATGTTTTATGCACTTTCACTTACATTTTTTCTTCACATTTAACATTCATAATAGCGAAGTGAAAGTACATCTTGGGTATTCAACAGGTGTTGCATAGATTTTTCCATAGAGAAGAAAGTTTTTCACAGTGTAGATACCAGACTGATGAGTGCCAACTAAAACTGATATTATTTCATTCGCGAAAGCAAGTTTAAATTCAAAAGTAGTTTTACAATAGTGAATACTCTCTTACACTACGAGTATAATGATGTGAAGACCTTAACAATCCTGCAAGTTATTCCCCAGCCTAAATGCACTGACAACACGAACGTGCGATTTGAGTTGATCTCCATATTACTGTGCAGATTACAAATAAATTCAGGCAACACAATGAAATATCATCCCAAAACTTCACATTCCCTACCAGGATCGAACGTTGAACACAAACTCTGTAAGATTCATTTGCTTCTGCTCTATTACTGTCTTATCGTTAATGTGATTGCCTCAATATTATGTTTATCGTATTTACTATTATATCCACTGCACAGAATCATGTCCACAAGTAAGCAAGTAGAAATTTATTTTTGAATTTCGTTACGCGAGGAACAAATGCTGTACGCTGCGTCCTCCAGCTGTGCTGTGTGTGGTAAGCGGTCGGAGGAAGCAACGGAGCTTGCTAGGAACAGCGATCGAAGTGTTCAATTATTGCACGGTCTCTGTAGTGCAGACCTGTTGATGTGTCTGTTGTGCAGACCTGTTGTGTCTGTTGTACAGACCTGTTGATGTGTTTGCTGTGTAGACCTGTTGATGTGTCTGTAGTGCAGACCTGTTGATGTCTGTTGTGCAGACCTGTTGATGTGTCTGTTGTACAGACCTGTTGATGTGTCTGTTGTGCAGACCTGTTGATGTGTCTGTTGTACAGACCTGTTGATGTGTCTGTTGTGCAGACCTGTTGTATGTCTGTAGTGCAGACCTGTTGATGCGTCTGTTGTGCAGACCTGTTGATGTGTCTGCTGTGTAGACCTGTTGATGTGTCTGTTGTGCAGACCTGTTGATGTGTCTGTTGTGCAGACCTGTTTATGTGTCTGTTGTGTAGACCTGTTGATGTGTTTTGTGCAGACCTGTTGATGTCTGTTGCGCACACCTGTTGATGTGTCTGTTGTACAGACCTGTTGATGTGTCTGTTGTACAGACCTGTTGATGTGTGTGTTGTGCAGACCTGTTGATGTGTGTGTTGTGCAGACCTGTTGATGTACCTGTTACAAAGACCAGTTGATGTCTCTGTTTCCTTGAGGTTTATTTCCGCTATGCAAGCCTGTTATCGATAAATATCTAGGTCATGTACGTAGCTACTCTGTTTCAGTGAATTATTTTTGTCACACTGGCTGTATTTTGCCTATGGATTTGTTGATATGCTGCAAGATATTTTAATTGGTCTCCGTTACAAGAAATAAAGTTTTAGCAACGCTTGATACATTTTCTGTAGCAATTTTCAAAGTTTTAGTCTACGGTTATAATCAACGTTCATTTTACATTTCTTGTCAAATTGACGTCGGCTTTCCACAAAAAATAAACAGAAATGAACGACACCTACTTCTCGGTGGACTCCCTCATCCTTCGTGAAGGCCTAGAGACGGGCATCCGAGGCATGTGCAGCAGGATGCAAAGTCCCAGAAGTACACCGACGAAGATAGATGTTATTTAAATAGTCCCTTTAGAAGGTACAAGTAAGATTCACCTAGTCCCTCAAAACATCATGGAGGTGGTTGCCACTGAAAGACACAGTACAATTAAGATACAATTGTACCACAATTGTGAATTATAAAATGATTTTTTAACATAATACTAAATATTATTTAATGCAGAATTTTCAAACACGCGTTTTTAACACAGATAAAAACAAACTAAAATGCAGCTTCGTATTCGATTTTCTTTACTCAGATGCTCCGACACACACTCGCGAGAAATGCTACAATCACTGTACGCAAGGAAAAATAAAGAATAATATATCTTGACTATTTTTTAACACAATACCCATTGACAGTCACAACGATAACACAGCGAGCCAAGATCCATATAGTACTAAATTACAAATGCATCCTCGGAGACAACCTTAAGAGGCATGACGCGAGCAGCGATGATTAGGGAAAATTGGGAAGACCCACCAGTCCAGCGTTTCGACTGTAATAACAACCAGACGTCTTAAAATTTATTGAATGTCTAGTTGAAAGTAGTAAAACACCAAACAAAATTTGATGACATTTTGAAGCATTTGAATAACCATAGAAAGTATTATAACGTACAATATAGCGGCAATGTATGTATTTATGTCAAACTTTGAACTACAGCGTCGTGTGGTTGATCGTTGCTCTCAACTGCTACAAATCAATTTCTGTAAACCAGAACGACAGCATGGAGAAAACGATTCATATGCCACAGTTAATATTTGTACCAGTTCTTTGCAACAGGCACGAGATGTGTAAAAAATACTTAGTAATGAAAGGAATTACGTAATATTTCAAGTAATCTTCTAAAAAATAAAAAAATCCGAATATAAACGAAACACTAGGAACATCAGTGAAATGACTCATCGCTCTATAAATACAGTGCACGTTGGAACTAATCCAATAAGCCTCCTAAATGAAGCAGAATAAACGAAAATAAAAAAGTAATATCGGTGACTTGCTTGCGTCGCTGTAAACTTTACTTTCAACGTTTCTTCAGTTTCAACGGCAAAAATTGCCTACAATTTCCACAGAGAAAACTTCAACGGACTGTGATCCGGAAATTAAGCTATGTAAGTTGACACAGGAACTGAAATAGCGTATGAAGGACAGGGCACCGCCAGAGAGACAGGCTTTGTCGGGTTTAACTTTAGCTACGCAATAAACGAAAGCAATCACTGCAAATAATACCAAAATTCCAGAACACACATGCAATACGCCCTGAACTAAACATGTAAATGCCAAGTCGTTTACAAATGTACTATGAATTAGTAATACTAACAAATGAAGTGAAGAATGGAACGTATGAACAACTGGTCGAAATTTGAATTAAACATTCAACGTACCTGCGCTAAACAAAACAAAAAAGTACATCAGGCCGAATGCCTTCGTCCAAAATGTCACGAAATCCTCTTCTTGATACAACTCTCAAGACGGTCATTTGTTTCAGTCCTGCACGAGACCTGGCCACAGAAGCGGGATGGGTGACGCAGGAGCAACACCAGAAACTGCACCTGGTGTTACAGCCAAGACAACCTACCACTTAGCCCCATCACGACCAAAAGTATTTTCATACTGATCAAAATATTGCGTAAATTACGACTTACCTTCACTTATCCCTATGTAATTTTGCCGTGATTTTCAACGAAGCCTTTAGAATATGGGACTAAAGGGAATCATTTTTAGTTTCTTTGGGACATATTAACCCAACAGTTAAATATATGGGTTAAACGTAACATTACAGATGAAGTAAGCAAAGAATATCTGAAACACTCGAGCAATCCCTTACAGCAGACTCTTGAGAGATTGTAGGTTTAAGAAGGAAGATCACTTCACCTGACCAATAACTATTCCTACGTCAGTCATTAACAACTTTGATTCAATGGCTACCCAAAAATTGTGCAAAGTATGGAGGAGAACGGAAAGGTAATTTTCCAAAGTAAATTAAATCGGTTTTGAGAATTGCAGAAACCCACAGATGCACTACAAGAAGTTCTATGAGATGAACACTGAAATGAAGTCATAAATACTAAGAATTCTGGCCAACCTCGATCATTCCTTTCGGTCTGACATCAGTACTACTGGATAAAAAAAGTTAACACATATATGATAGTACTAAAGTTTAACGAACCCTAGAATAGGTTGTTTCAAACCCTAACCAGAATTCAAATCTAACTGAAAAAGACGCTTTCAAATTTCTTATGGAATCCAGAAAAATGTCCCATGCCTTTCGACCGGCCTAATGAACTGTGTAGCTTCAGAATAATTCATGCATCAGAGAAGCACAAGCAACAGTCAACTATCAAAAGCACTTCCACAATCCTGCCTGCAATATCAGAAAAAATAAAAACTTAAAACTACAAACTATAAGGTACCTACGAACAGTGTACGAGGAGTATTTCTAAATATTATCTCAATTCGAAATATTGAAATCCAATTTAAAACTAAAAATCCTCTCACTTTCTATAAAGCTGAAAATTCAAACCTCACTCATCCCCAACAATAAATTCTGTAGAGCTAGATACAAGCTCCTGAACTCTCAGAAGAATTATATAATTTACACAGAGCAGTCATATAAAAATACATTGGAAAAATCTTGAATTTGTTATTGAAATATACTCAAATAAAGATCAAAATGACAATAAAAATATCTCTCGATAAGCTGAGATACAAGAGGAAGGGTGGACGGCGTGAATAACAGGAGCAAACGACGTCAGTTCACCGTGTGTTGCTCATGGTGAGTTCTGAGGTAAATACGCCGACTCCGTTCGTCACCTCTGTTTTCGTAGAGGTACTGAGAAACATTACATCAAACTTGGGCTTCACGACCAAATAAAGGAACTCAGCAACCTTATATAGAAATTATGCTATAATTCCTGTTGATATTAAGCTCAGACCGACATGTACGATCGGATTAGGATCGCGAAGTCGATATAAGTATCGGACTTTCAACTATGTGTATGAATCCGACTAGGCTGTACATACTACCCATACCAGAATTGACGTATTTCAATCACAACAATTACTTGAAGATGTTTAGCGAATGAGAGTCTAACTTATTTTACTCATAATTTCAAGCTCAACATTATTTGAAACATTAAGCATGAGGAACCCTGAAAATTTCACTCAGAAGTTCACAATTCTACATACATAAAATTTTACACACGCGATAACAGCGACTGCTGTGTCGAGAAGGACGAAGTGGCCAAAATTTTAGTAATTGCTACGAAATAGAAAGATCTCTCAATATTTTGATTATTCTGCTAACATGAGGGAACTGTCTCAAAAAAAAAAAACAAGTAATACCCTGCCGATCGTCACACAAGTCCAAAGCAAACAGTGAAAAATATCACAACGCGTTATTCCAGATGACCCTGTGGAACATTTTACCTCAAAGATGTGCTCGTAAAGTATCTTACTTGAACAACGCAACCTTCAAGCCTGAAATATTGGAATGGAATCTCATTAGCCGTAACGGAAAAACAGGAAAACACAGCATGTATTACAAGCGTAAACAAATACAAACTAGTGATTGAAGAAGTAAGTCCAGAGAACTGGCTTCCAATAAACGCCAAGGCAAATACAACTCTGAACAATTACATTGATATAAGTATCTCCCATTCCATATTTTTAGAACTTAAAGGGCATAAATGCTCTAGAACTATTTAATAATTACCATTAGTACACTGCCGAGTGTATCATCGAAATGCCAGTTATTTGAGACCAACCAACATTACTGACACATTAAAGAGCAACACGGAAGACCGATGAATCAGCTGGTATGAAAGAAACGACGATAATAATAAAAAAATAATTTCGAGATCAACTAAACAGTATCAGGAATGTTGTGCAGTTCCTCAACCTCTTGGATGACAGACGTTAGTTCGACTGCCATTTCCTTGGCCATCCGAACGACAAAAGCATGACTGATGTTTCTCTGACAGACATACACAACAACCCCAGGTACTCTCTTTACGAGCTCTTCTTTGTACTGCAAAGGACACCAAAGGTCGCTGGTGCCGTAATAGAATACGAGCTTACTTTTGTGACGACTCACAGCTTCAACATCCAAGTTCACGACAGTTTCGAGTTCATCATGGGCAAGGTCGAGCATATTACGTACAATGTCTGGCCTGATATTAGTCACAAAGCTGGCAACGACTGACGGCAATAACGGCACTCCTGAGCCGTCGAATAGAAACAGACCGGCAAACTTTTCCTGGATAAAGTTTGGGAGGATAGAGAGACAAGACGACATAAAAGGTGGCAACCACCTGCAATAAGCTAGTACTGGCCAAAGCGTCTGGCCTCTGGGCGAGTCTCTCATTCTTTCGATTGTGGGGAAGAGCATGTAGCATTGACTGATCTCAAAGTCGTCAGCGGGTTGGTCTCCGGCGTCTATACCAGTGAGCTGATCTAGTGCTTTCAGGATCATCTGGCATCCTATGGAGTGGCCGATGAGGCGCAGTCTACAGCCTCTGGGCACGTGAGCTCTAATGAACTTGACTTTATGCTCCACTTCTCGGTTCACCGTTGAATTGCTCGTTGGATCTGAAAGTTAGAAGATTTAAGGTGATAGATTCACCATTATTTTAAGACAGTGAGCAAATCGAAATAATCTAATAACTGCACCGATATAAAAAATGAATACATACACTACTGAAGAATTACACTGATGTAGCTATTTTTCGACAAACGTGTGACTTCATTACTTTGTGTAACTGTTTTGGATCACAGCCACACAGTGTCATGACTTGGCTAAATTCAAGGATTTCCTTATTATTGAGACTGAAGGCATATTCAATGAAATAGTATTCAGCACAATAGAAATGTAGAGGCAGAATTGCAGGTATAGTCAATGAATTTGCTATACTATTATACATAGAGTATAATACATATACTATAATACTATACTATATAATGAATACATATACTAAATTTGTGATTGAAACCCTGGGTATGTCTAGTAGGGTGAAACTTCTTTCACTATGAACAAGAACTAAATTCTTTATGATATTGCATCATGTACAATTGTACATTAGGTATTTTAGATAATGCTTAAAATGCATCAAGATAATACAGCAAGCATTGAAAAAGTAGATGGGTATGAAGGTTGGTGATGGGTACATAGATGAAGTATCATTAAATAAGTATCAGTTATTTAAATTCTTAGTTAATGATGCATCATACAGAATAACATATCTTAGCAACAATAGGTACAAACATTATGGGATGACTTATTGCAAGATAGTATGAATATTAAAATGCACTGGTTATATTGATGTATACATCTAACAACTAAGATACAAACAATTGATGGTGTGACAAGTGTGGGAGATGGCCCATACTGCAGATGACTCATGGAGCTTCTCGTAGAGCTCAACCATGAACTGCTCGTAGTACGTCACAACACCTGGATTGCCTGTGAAGTAATACACTTGATAGAGGCCAGCTTCAAGTGCTCAAAATAGTTGCAAAAACACTAAAAATTCATTGGTAAAAGAAATTTCAAACACGTTTACACCAAATGCAGTATTTCAACTTAAACCAAGATTAGGTCTTATCAACTTAGGAACACTGAACATTAGTTTCAGACTACTAACTGACCAGGAATGATGAGAGTTATGGTGTTGCAAGCTGCAGGAGGTGAAATAGAAAGCCAGTCAGTAGACCATGGACCAATTGTGATGCATCTTTGAATTATGCGAGAACTTGACATCATTTACCACTTGAACTTGAAGGTTCTACCAGGACACCATACAATTCAAAAATCTGAAAAATGAATATCTTCAACATTGAAAAAAAATTAGGATACAAAAATGATAGGCTGTGCAAATTAGAAGGCAAATTTATTTTCCATACACAGAAATGACAAAGTATGTGCTCACTACATGTGTATAATACAAACACATATTTAGATTACATAATTAGCTAGTACTTCTAATGAGATTTGGATAAAGTTATTCAATTCCATATATTTTTGCTACTTTCAAAAATTTAAATAAAATAAATTATTCCTCACATCCCAATACACTTTTCTGAAGTGCTTAACTCCAACAGTGAACAAATTTTTTTAAAAGAAACATATATAGTGAGGGCTTGCACTGAATACTGTTGTGTAGACATAACTTCAACTTTAAATTCTTTAATTCCCTCTGAAACACATTCATACAACAGTATGTCATTCCAGATTTTTATGGCTGTGCACTAAGCTTATATAAGATAATTCTTCAAGGGCCTCCCTGAGTCATTCCATGTAAAAGAGCCAGCCAAATAGGACCTCACTGGAAGAGCCAGCTTGTTATAAACAGACCCTTATTTCTTGGCAGCTAGTCACACTCCAATCCTGGTGACGGACTCCTCAAAGTCAAAATCCCTTATTTTGTGCCTGTACAAGAAATTTATACTGTATTTACTACAACCATGTTACATTTCACCCAGCCCTAAAAGATAGCTCATAACGATGTCCTCGTCAATACGTCTGACATTCCCCTGGATTTCCCCAAACAGCTCAAACCTCACCCATAAACGTTTCTTGCTCGTGCTCATATTTACTATGTTTTAAGAGCAAATGATCAATTATTCCTCTACTCTTCTGTCACACTGCATACATAGCCTGTTATTTCTCTCATTTTCCCTTCCTCTACTCACATTTAAAGCCTTACAGAGACTTTGACTAGAGGCAGGGTCAGCGTACTATGCAGTCAGCTGAGCTTGCGGTGCGGAATTTTGGATCTTCTCATCCGGTCCGTCGGCTAAGTGTGGTGCCTTCTCCTATGATTGGGAAAAAGAAAAAGAAAGAAAACACGCTTTTCCACTCAAGTAAACATAATGAATACATGTTTTTTTAAATTTTTAATGTTATTATCTTACAATTTGAAGCTTGGCTTTAAGCAGGCGTTCTCGTCCTTTTGGTGTTGTGACGTGAGGTAGAGGATTGGGAAGATACGTAGCAATGATCTTGAAGTGTGAGGGAAGGATCAGTTAAATCAGCCAGTGTGTCAGTCTTCTTGGTCCCCTGTGTAACAAGCAAGAAAAAGTTTCATTGCTGCCTAGAGACTCAAACCAGACACCTGACAACACATGTGTGGTTCAATGACGTTTATAGTTATTTCTTGCCTGCATTATTTTAAACAAAATAATGAAAATATCGTGTCTTTAGCTATTAGAAATAGCAAAAATAATCTTTATCTAGTTTTTTTCACATGTTACTCTTTTTTAAGCGTTCACTTCCGTTTATTGTGCACCGAGACACAAGTAAACATATTCGTCCTGACGTTGAATTTTACTGCCTGTTATACTTCGGTAGTTTTGCTTCTCGAGGCTGGCTCAATTACCTTTGCAGTCCCAAAGGTAAAAGGCGTTGTTTATTTCCAGTAATTATTTTCACTCGCCCTCTGGCTTGAGGTAGAGGCTCGTAGGAATACGTTGCAGTGGTTTGAAAGTTTGAGGAAATAATCAATTCGTCAGTCTGTTTGTCAGCTTATATAATCCCTGTGTCACATATAGAGCAAATTGGATGGTATCATAGGGGTTTGAACCCTCAAAAACCTTTTCAGAATTTGGAAAAAATCAAATAAAAACTCAAATCCGCTGCTGCAGATCCAGTATTTTGCTAGGTAAATAATTTTACAACAGTACAACCCTCAATAAGTGGATCTTTCGTCTCCAGCACATCATTAACTGTTTTGTTGGAAATTCTAACGTGTGACTGAAAACTTTGAATTTCGACTGATGGTAGTATTCTGTAACGCAAGTTTTTACAAAGGTTTGGAAAAAATGTTGATGTCCGTGACAATTTGTAAATACTACTCATGTTCTACAATGCTGCCTGATAAAGCGCCAGTTTAAGACGTAACAAAACCTTTGACAATATTTGAGCTGTTCTATTGGTAACCAAAAATCGACTGAGTATCTGAACAGTTTTATCTAGTAATTTGTCCCTCATCTCTTATTTTTTCCCTATGAAAAGAAAGTCCCATCAGCATTGAAAGAAAAAATGGTACTTGAAAGACAATAGTTCAACTTGCTGTAAGGTAGCTGACAAATACAACTCTAGTAATACCGTGAATTTTCAGTTACCGAACTGCTTGGAGTAAGAGTATTCTGGTTACCGTATCGTTTCAAGTTCATTTATTTGTTCTATTAACAAGAAAAATATCTGTTAGCGAACGAGATGAGCGACTTTGTTCTTTGCGACAGCCGCCAGTTGAACTTCCGAGAAAAGAATAAAAGTGACAAGGAAAATAAACTAAATTGCAATAAAATAAAGGGCTAAAGAATTTTGTCTTTTACATAAGTAGTTATACATTCTACATATCTAAGACATGAATAGTACTTGACTTGAATAAAAAACTCAGTTAATAAAAAATAGCATTGTCCCCAGCTGCATATTCTATTTTTATTGTACTTTTTATTGGATTAATTATGATATTCGTTAACTTCCATATCATAGTTCAAATTTTATTTTGCTGTAGGAGCACTACTGAATATACGTTCCCGAACTCAAGTGCAATTCTTCGTGAGCCTGACGGGACACTGCAAGCGAATTAGTGTAGAGTGAAGGACGTTTTGAAACGGATATTAAACTCAAACTTGGTAGTTACGCATAATTTGAGCTTTATGTTAATAAGTAAATTATGGTGTTTGCAGGAAAAATTTGGTTTTTATTGGCCATTCGGCCTTTGCTTTACAAATGGCTACTTACAAACTAATTGTCTAATCAAAAAGCTGATTTCATGCTGTAACGATCAGAAGCTTTAAAATCCCGGTCTTAAAATGAACACAATTTAAAAGGAAAAATTTCACGTTCATTTCAATTATTTTGAACACTTAGCTTCCCAAAAATCACAGGAGTCACGTTTTCATGGAAGCGTGACTGAAAACTTTCAGTCTGGTAGACTTACATTACTATTTTTTTCTGCTTGAAAAATATTGACCAGTAAATACCGTCTTTATATTATAGCTGAGATGTTTTCTCAGTGTAATTTTTTATTATTTCAACGATATCTAAACGTGATATATTTTAACTCGACTTAAAAACATATGAGAAGTAAAATCAACGATCTCTTCTATGATTTACTGAAAATTTAGAGTATTTGTGGCTTAAATGCCTTCATAAGCCAAAGTTTATGCACGAGCATAAGGAAATGTCCTCTTCTGATACAATCATTTTGGTAGGCAGACTTTTGCTTAAACCACAAGAATGGATGTAATAGGAGGCATTTGATCTAAAAATATTTGATAGAACTAAAAATTAAAATGCAAGGGAATGACTTGTCCATGTTTTGCCACTTAAAATTAAAATGAAGTATTTTCACCACCAATACAACACGAGACATAAGAGCCAATTGGAGTACGTAAGGTTTGAGTAACGAGGAATACGAGTATTTTCATTACATGTTAGCAAATCTAATTTCACATATTTTTCACAAACATAGACTAAACGTGTAATTTGTGAATTTCACCATTATTTAAGAATTCACGTTAGGACGTTAGTTGATTATTTCTAATGTTACATCATAGTCGAATCTTGGAAACATCAACACCGTCTATTAATTTTGAAAACAAAGGTAAGTCATTATTAATGCAGTTGTAATGAGGTCTCCAGTTGTTTAGGTCTTCATATATGCTGATGGACGTGTCAGAATGGAGCTTGTCACACAGTTGGCACCAGGATATTCGATTGCACTCAGGCGTGACCATTTCTTTGTATCTCATCACTGCCTTGTAGTTAACCTTCCACCTGCAACAAATGCTAGTCGTTTAACTCCTTTATTTAATTAACGAAATAATCATCTTTATTCCGTTCTATCACACAGTATAGGGTAAACGCACAGTAAATGGGATCAGTTTTCCAATTGTTAGCGTTAATATTTTAAAACTAGTGATGATGCTTTCACAATTATATATTTCTCCCATGAATAGGAACAAGTACTCAGTACTTCCACATGCACCGAGTGCAAGCCTTGATACTTCTTGTAACAAATGGTAGCCTGAATGGTCCACTGGTAATATGTGTTTCCAATAACTTCAACATTTCTGCCTGTAACGTGAGATAATCTTTACACTTCTACCTATAACAAGAGATAATCCTAATACTTCTTCAAGCAAAAAACAATCTTATAAAGATATAAAAACAAATCAAAACCAATTATCACTCTGGCATTGGAATTAAAATTCTTAATTCAGTTCGAATATCTGAGTACCTGAATAACGAGACTTGTAATTATTACGAGTCTTGTTGATCAGGAGCTTGTATAGCACTCTGGAATTTCTTCGCCTAAAATTTACCATTGTACAAGTGGCTCTTGCACCTTAAAAACGAACAGGGCAGAGACGAACTAAGGCTCGGTGGAAGAAGACTCGCATTGCAGATTGAAAATATTCGTATTGGCTGTTTGTTCCATAGACAAATGAGGTAGAGCACAAACGGCCTTAAGTGGGATAATAAATGGTCACTTCCTTCATATATCTGTTTCTTGTTGGTTAGGTCACGGGTTCCAAAGTAAATTTAAAAATCCTCACTAGTTTTGATCCGGAAAGGAAATTCATCCAAGCACATTTTATTTTTATTGGCCAGTTCAAAAGGTCTCTTAGATTCACTACTTTAGAAGGTAAGACTCACTCGAAGTACTGGTTGTACGCAGTGTCGTTACTGTCAAGGTACTTGAGGTAGTCTGCTAGGTGGCGAGTGCTGGCGAAGTCCAGGGCGTTGATGAAGGAGTGAGAAGGAGCGAGTTCTTCGTACGCACCCAGACCGTACACAACTGGCACGATGTCGAACCTGGCACAAATTATTTAATTTCATTCGCATGTGCTGGAATATGAAACTTGTGAAGTACTGACTTTCAAGAAACTTTTGCACTTTGAAAACAATAGGGAATCTTTCATAGATGCGAATCGGAGGAATACGGCGTTTTTGTGGCAGGTAGTTTTTACTTAGACTCGGACTGCATACAGGGTGTCTCAAAAAAATGTACTCACCCTTTAACCGTTGCTAACATGCTGTCTTCTTTGTGTTGCAGGTGTAAGGTTTGAACCTTTGCGAACATGATTCTTTAATCACATTTAATCATGTTTGCAAAAGTTCGAACCTCACACCTGCAACACAAAGAAGACAGCATGTTAGCAACGGTTAAAGGGTGAGTACATTTTTTTGAGACACCCTGTAGATTGGAGGAGAGTTTGTGCTGGGATCAAGAGTGAGGTGGTGTGCTTATATCGTTAGCACAAATCTGCAAATTCTGTGGTCACTACTGCGGCGATAGCAGCTGATGCCATCGAAGAGGTAAAATCTATTGAAAGAATATTTAAAATCAAATTCAAAAGTGATTGAAATTAAAAATTGAAGTTTGAAACATGGATAAACAAATTTTATGCTAAAGGAACTTTTTTGCGTATCGTAATTAAAGAAAAAGAATTACTGTAAACCTGCTAAAAATCTCTCGCGTTAGCTTGAGCCTAGGCCATGATCCGAAGGCACCACATATTTTTCTATGCATGTAAAACGTAGAAAATAACAATAAAATTCCTTGCCTTTTCCAACGATGATTTTTCATTAGCGGTTGAATAGCTGTAGAAATGACAGGCTAACCAGCTTTACGAACACAAAGTTGCCATCCGACACAAAGTTGCCATCCAACACAAAGTTTCTATCCAACACAAAGTTGCCATCCAACACAGAGTTACAATCCAACACAAAGTTACCGCCCTCTTCACATGGAACATTGATACTCCTTAGCAAATTGCTTTTCGAGGTGATGATGAGAACGGGTGTTTCAAAATCTCACCTTGCAGCTCCAAAAAATTTTTCAGTGATGTAGTTGTCACAGAGTGAGTTCTCGAAAGCGAAATAAAACTTGTACTTCTTCTCGACCAGACGGAAACACTCATCAGGATTGTGGTCTTTATGTTTAGGACAGGATTTCGTTCCGCACTTTCCGAACACGTCCACAGGGATGTACTTCTGTAAATTCTGTACCAGCCTGTGGAAGTGGGACTACTCACAGTCGTGGTCATGGGAGTAGAATAGAATAAAATAGAATATAAAGACAGGAGCGAGCTGTTTGGTTTATTCTTGGGTTTCTATTTAAGTCACATGCTTTCTAACGTCCAGGCATTAATCACGTACATGCACCTCGACGTGCAGTGAAATATCTGTCTTTTCTTCCTGCCTTTAAAAATATCCTCAAGACGTTTTTCACTCATGCATAACGCATCTTGGTATTTTATGCATTGAATTCAGAAATGTATTCTTACCACGGCAGGAAATTCCACAGGCCAATAGGGTAGAAATTATTAGACTAGACAAAATTAGAACGAGATAATTTGTATCATTAGTCTGAATTTCAGGCCTATTGCTATTGCAGCTCAAAATATGTTTGCATTCCGCCATGAATATGTACATACCTACATGTTTGTAACATTTTTTAGCAACATGTAGTGATAGTTATTTGTTCAGAACAAATGCAGGTCAACAAAGAAGAAATTACAGTGTCCTGAAGCTAAAAATGAAAAATAAAAAAAAGCGATGAAACCTCTAGAGTTGCTTACATACATATTTGTCACAAAAGCAGGGCTAAACTTCTTTACTATGAGCATTGTGTTGAGCGATGAAATATTTTGAGTCGAGGCAGAAGCACTAAAGTGAGAAAAAACTAATCACGTTTTCAATGATTCCAATTGAATTTTTTTAACGCACAAATAGTGAAATTCACAGCTATGTATGTGTGTATGCATGTGTGTATATATCTAGGTGTGTATGTTTCTATGTATGTATGTATTTATGTATGTATGTATGTATGCATGTATGTATGTATGTATGTATGTATGTATGTATGTATCTATGTATATATGTATGTATCTATGTGTAATTAATTAATTATGAATTAAACGTACATTATTGTCTGATTTCCCTATAACTTTTTCTGATTTAATTACCGTTTTGAGTTAAGGAAACATCATGAAATAAATAATGAATTACAAGTAACACTAGAAAGGACCACAATTATGTACATCTCTCGCTTGCTGGCCGTGTTGCAGTGTGACACAAACCATGCAGCCATCCTTGTCTTGCCGACCGCGTAGTTCTTGTTGAGAAGACTTAGTTCAGGGTACGTTAGGAGAGTGAAGAAGCCGTAGCTGCCAAAACCAACCATGACACAGTGATTAACAATGTTAACGATGCTTATCATCAGTGCTATTAATATTTATGCCACACACAGATTTAACACTTTGAGGCAAAAGATTTGAGCGTAAAAAAGGGGTAAATGTACCTAAATTGGTGGGTTGCTTACTATCCTACCGTTAACAAACTAAAGGTTTAACAACCAGGGTTCAACTGTTTATTCAGATCATTTGCTATATTATGAAGAGGGCATGAATACAAAATATGAAAGAATATATGCGTCCATACATATTCCTTAGTTTTCACGAGATTGTTAGAGGCATTGTCATTTCTTGAAGTAGAGTTGTGTTGAATGGTGAATTGCGCCCATACTCTTTCTGTACTTCAATTATTTAATGCAAATTTTCTCACATGCCATGTTTTATGAAGGTGTTTTATTCCTATACATTTTTATCACAATTTTTACAATATCTGAATTTACTAATTAGGACTAAAGTACAAAATACTTCCTTTTAAAAGTTTTCTGAATACCTCGATTGATTAAAATGAATTTCAGCGTGAAGAATTTGGCAGATTTTTACTTTTCAATATTTTGGTCCATTGACGAAGGCTGATTTAGACTTATGTTGCAAGAATTAAGGGTCTGAAACGAAAGCTGTCGGCCTAAATGTTCTGAAGTTACTTCTTCACTATTTTTGAAGAGCTGAATTTGAAATTTCTCATAATATGCAAATGTTGATGGCCTTAATTTTTTTGTGATGATTATAAGAAACTTCTGTCTAGTACCTAAATAGTAAAGATCATCATCCATATGCGTCTGTAATAAATCTTCATAAAGGAGTTCTACTTCAGCTACTTACTTGCGATATGTTTACTTGGAAAATAATATGATCAAATTGAAATGACACCGTCGGTTCCTTAATGAAATGAAAGAAACAATCTTAGCTTGAAAATTATGAACGAGTATTCATCTTTGGAGACTAAGCGTCTCCTTAAAATGCTCATTGTCCTCGTTACTAAGGCAGGATCTTACGGGTTGTATATCTCAGAGTCTGTCCTGAACGTCATAGTGTAGTTGAAGACGTTCCTGTAGAGCTCCAGGTCGAGGTATACGTGTTCGGGAGACTCCGCCATGAAAAACACGTACCGAGTGTGAGGGTATCTGCAGGTACGAACTAAATGTATCAATTATCGCTGTGAGGCCTGCAGAGGTTAGAGTGCCGGGTTATTTTATTTGAGTGATGTCATTGAGAGGTCACTGTGTAAAAAATTATTTATTTTTGTTAGCAAATTCACAGGTAAACCCAATGATACAATCGAAGTTCAAACCAAGGTAAATATCGAACACAAAACAATAAAGAGTCTATGAACCGTAATATATTTTTTGGGCTTTACAATATGTTTGGCACCAATTAGAATATGCTTTAGATAATTTATCATTATCGTCTGTTTCATAAATATAGCTATGAAAATAAAAATTACTTTCAGCCAATTAGTTTTGACTGTTTATTTTACTGCAAAGGACTTTCCCACATGGGATCTACGCAAATTAACTTAACAGTATTACACCCAGAAGTGACCAACTCTAAAACTAATAGTGAGCATAGGTCTTGTATCTACTTGCCGTTTGGGAGGCAGACTGCGGTCGTCATCTCTACCGTGCCAGATGACGGCATCGACATCCTCGAGTCGGAAGAGGGTTCTGTTGCTGGTGACGTAGCAGGAGTTCACGGGGCAACCTGCCGTGATGAACGGCTCATGCCCTGACCCGAAGTCAAAGTCAGGGCTCTCGTAGAACTGTGTAATGTCATACTTTATCAGCCATTAAGTCAAAGTTGGTGATTGCTATGCTTCTTGACTTGAATTAAAGAGTTGAAGGGAAGAATTGTAGTTCGAAGGTGAACGATGACGTGTATAACCAAATAAAGTTAGAAGAAAGGGGAAAAACGAGCGAATTTTACGAGAATGAGAGCTGGCAGATAGCTAATTTTGACACAGTGTGATGCCATCAAGGTGGAGTGAGCAAAAAAATCACTTAAAAATGTTTTTTTGTGTAAAATTATTATATTAATTACGTTATATGTGTGGCAACAAAATGATAAATTTCACAATTTCTATTTCATATTGAAAATGATGTAAAGGCAGTAACTATTGCTTTTAAGAAGAAACGTTTGAGAAGTGGGATACATATAATCATCACCTTCTTGAATACATTTATTATTATTTTCTCAGGAATCATGTTAACATGATTTTGGAGTACGGCAACTCTGAATGGTACTCTGACTTGCTCAGACTAAATATCCCAATGCTTGATGCCCAACTTGAGCACAAAAAAATGCTATAAACTGCACGATTAACATAATTTAATCATTATACAAGAGCGTGACGATACTGTTCTTGAACTTTCAGGTGTTCAGCATAAGTGCCGTAATTGTTGGAGCTTGGCGTAAAGTAAAGGCAAAAATATTTACGTACATGATAGTTAACTTGACTTCGGTTAAGCGCTCCTACTCTTCAACCTCTGAATGCTTGCCCCTTGTACACAAAAAAACTTGAATGGCGTCAAAATTCCGTCGTTTTTCTTAGTTCAAAATTGCAATAAATGGAACTAGAAAGTGGACTTTTCAGTACGACGAATTTAAAATTACTGTAGTTAAACGTGTAAATGACATTTTTTAAAAGATAGGATAGATTTTTGGAGCATGAGGTAGATACCTGACACACAAGCATATTAAATCAAGTTAAATATACGAGGAGCATTCATGACGTGTAATTAAACTGGAAACAAATTAAAATTAGGACCGGAATTCATGTACTGCAATAACAGCCCACGGTATTGCGATAACGGTCCGGTGAATTGTGAAAACGATCCAGTGCATTATGATGGCGGACCGGTGTATTGCAATAACGGTCCAGTGTATTGCAATAACGGTTCGGTATATTGAGAGAACGGTCCAGTACACAGTGTTTACAGCCCGTTACACTCTGATAACTGCCCGGTTTCATGTTAACGAAGTCAGTGACGGAGCGAGGGCTTTGAGTGGAAGCCTTTTGTCGGGAGACAAAATTGATCAAATGACTCTTTCAGTTCCCACAGGATGGAGCTGAGAACCCAAGAAAAAGCTTTCCTCACTGAATTTAAAATGCTCTAGATTTCAAAGCCAACTGCAAAGTCACACCATTTGTAGCAACATTCTCTCTATTGCTAAAAACTGTTAGTATTTCTTGATAAGAATAGCATTACGAGAGTAAAGCTTCAGACCATTTTGTGCATTGCTATTGAAGCAAACCTTTGCCCTGAGGCTTGATCGCTGCAGTATTTTTGCTATGATGGAGCGTTGGAGAAAGAAGCAATTAAAATAAATTTTATGTTCTGTAACAAATAAGTTTGTTTTTCGAAAAATGTTCGTTCGGATAAACAGGAAATATTTAAAAAATATTCCATGATTACAAGAGGCCTTCACTATAAACTAGGAAATAGTTTCACTGCTGATGAAAGCGAGTAGTTTACTATAATAGTTTACAAATAAGAGTTAACTATGTAGTCAGTTGTGAGCAAAAGTATATTTTGAAGTTTTGTTTCTATAGCATCATTTAGGAAGAACCATTTTTAAATTTAGAATACTGAGGTAGGCTTTTAGATTTATCATTGATAACTTTGTACCTAGCCAGCAATAATTCGATCACCAGTAAAACTTCATTGTATTGAACCGATATTGGGAAGCACGTGATAACAATATCGGCAATCCATTGATGGAGTCAGATGTATGTACATTTAAAATACAAGGTTTGTTTTGAAATATCAAGGCAAATATGATAGAGACGCCGGAGTGTTGACTAGGGCAAATAATTGAAAGAATTATGTATTTGCAGCACATTCTCTCAAGTACAACCACAACCACACAGTCGAACAATCATCCAGTTTTTTCTTTGAAAAATCGAGTTATTTTAAAACTGTTCCAAGAAAACTTGTTCGTATGAATTTGAGTAGGTATTAATATACATCATACTGAGTAATATCTATCTCATTTTGTATATTTATTTTCAATGAAATGAATGGTAGGCCAATGATGATATTCTTTGCTTTGGAGGTCAATGAGCGAAGGAATTTAGCAAGCATTTTTCATGCATTTTCCTTGATAATAAATGATAGACTTACTCAAATTCTATTTGAAATGCAACGTGTTTAACAAGTCATGTGTTTTCAGTAGGCTAAGTTTTGTAAGTTGAATGCAAAAGTTTCTATATGATGATTGCCACTGACACTAATTGTTGCCAAGCAAGTAATTAGTAATGCCTTGCTTGAAAGAAAGTAATTGACGAGGTTATTTAAAAAAAATCTGATTCTCCTTTACATCAATGCTAAACATGGAGTTAAAATAACAATCATTATGTATCAAAAACAAATTCATTCGTTGACTTAATTTTTCACGTAAAACAAATACAGAAGTTTATTCTGCGTACCTTCAGAGGAAGAAGGGTATAAATTATAAAAATTGCTTTTATGTACGATAAAAGAAAATTCTCTAGCTTTTAGATTGGCGATACGTAAGTAGTAGAGTTCACTCTATTAAATGCAAGCAATTACGCACCTTATTCCAGAATAAAATCTTTTTCAACGAAGTTGCGTTGCCGTTGGGTCTTGCAGGTGTAGGAGCCACTGCATCCGGTCTAAAATGTAAGAGATTATGTCACGAAGGATGGTTAGGTGAATATGAAGTTTATGAAGGAAATATACAAAATGTGGCAGAGTCATCTGACACATACATATGTAGGCGCAACAAAATTAAAACAGAGTAAGGGAAGAAAAATGTGCCTATACAAAAAATTGTAATAAAATGCTATTATATGGACTTTTCAAAAAGAAAACTTACCGCCCTAGGAGAATATTATTGAGAGTTGTTTTTCACGCGTTTAGTACCCTTATGATCTTGTGTTGGTATAATTACACAAGAAAGCATAGGTTCACCTTATTTTGTTTTAATTTTGTAACCTTTTCTTTAATTACCATACTTCGTTGCACGACAGTGGACGTATCGCGTGAGTGACACATGAGAACCATCGACACTCTGACTCCAATAAACATCAATTTTTAAAACTTGATGGGTTTTATGAGCTCATGTGTAGAAAGACTCACGTGACTCAACAAGTTATATCCAATACTCACTAATTTTGCCAGGAATTCCTAACTACCTGAGATTATTTGACAATTCATCCGGAACATATGATGAAAATTTGTGATTTTTTCGTTTCATATCGAATGAATTAGAAAAGAGCTCCGTTTAAACATCATTAAATCAGTGATTACAGAGGAAAACTTTAAATGGAGACTACAAATCCATAAATCAAATTGATCAGGAATTCATTTCTGAGCTCTTGACTTAAAAGTTTAATCCTTTTTCAAAAATTTGGAGTATAACTGTACAATACATGTCAGCCCTCGCAAATATTTAGCTATATTTACGAAGGCAAAACAGAGACAGACTAGAATCTATTCGATGGATGCTGCAATAGGAGTTTTCCCTTTAACCTATTTACTGTTATAGAATAATGCATGGACTTCAAAGTGGTGTTGTGACGGTAATGAGATTTCGATTTCAGTGTCACACTGAGGTGCTCGAGTCACCTCAATAATTAAAACAAGTGATGCATTCCACGGAAGAAAGGGAAAAATGTAGCTTTTATAGCTACCGCACGTTACGTAATTACCTGTCATGGTCATGAAGCCAATTCCACCATGACTACACTCGTGTGTATGACCTGGATGTTGTGGAGGTAATTATATGGCATGGACTGCACTAGAGGTACTCACATGACCTGGATGTTGTGGAGGTAATTATATGGCATGGACTGCACTAGAGGTACTCACATGACCTGGATGTGCTTCTTGAGGTACTCTGGATCGCGTTGGATCATTCCTAGTCGAATTAACTGGAGCCACGTTGACGGTCTCACTGTAATTGTAAGATCTGAGGAGTCGACTTCATTTAACTCGTTTACGCTCGCCAATGGAAGGAACTTGTTCAAAAAATTCTCTATACTGCCAGCTTCTACATCATCGTACAAAGTTTCCTCGAATTTATTGTTTTTTATTTTAAAGGAAACACTCATGTAACTTTGATTTCCATGCTCCAATAAACTGGATTTACTCAGCCGACTTTTCTCCATGAATTCGTCTAAATTTTGAACCATTAATTTCGATTTCTCGCTTCCTTGACCTACTGGTGAAAATAGAACAGGATTCTCTGCGTCAGGAAACTTCATTTTTGATTGACTTGACGACGCATTTTCTCTGGCGGTTTTTTCTAAAAAATGTGTCAGAGATAAGTGATCTCTTTTAACAATCACGCTGTTGACTGCTCTCTTTCCAGACTGAAGACTGAAGAACCTGTTAGATGGAAAGAAATGGCAATTCTTAATATGAAATTACAGCGTTACTGACATCGAAAGCAATTTTTTTAATTCTTCCTTTGATTTCTTTTGCTGTAAATAATTTTATCATTTTAAGAGTTGCGAAGAAGACTTTACGAGTCCCACATTCGATACGGAAAATTGATAATTTCACAATGCAAGCATGAAAATAGTAGGAACTTCTGCTCTGAGATACCGTAATTGATCACTTATGGTGATAGTAATCGACAACATTACGTGGCAGTGTTTAGTAACACATCTTGCTAATATCATGTTAATGTCATCGTAACTAGGATTTACAGTTTTCTCTAAAAGAAAAGTGTGTGTATATACCCAAAGGAAGGAGGCAAACAGGGACAAGGTTTAGAAACTTTATACTTATGTACGCTATATTCTGCTGATTCAGTCATCCCTATCACTTCAGTCATCCCTATCACTCATGTGCAAGTCGTGAGAAAAGTTTTTAGCGAGCTGAAAATATGTATGATACCTTCAATTATGTATGTCTTCAAGATTGAGAAACACAATCATGTGATTTCGTAACTCTTTGAAAGGTGTTAGTCTCGAGTCATCAAGTTACAAGACAGGCTCGGAATATGTTCAGAATTAGAGATTGTGTTCGTAAGACAGAACTCACGTAAGTAGACGAGGGCTCAGGTAAAGCGTCATCAGGAGGCTGCAGCAGCAAAGCAACCGCAACAACTTCTGTAAACACCAAACAAATTTATGCTAGAAAGTGTAGCTCATTGTAGGTTCAAACTACCAAGTCTCTCAGAATCAGTAATGAGGATAGGTGCGAGTATTGACCCACATATTGGCACAGGTATTGTCATAGGTATCAATACAGGTATTTCGACACATGCATTGGCCAGGTATTGTTACACGTATAACCACAGAACTGGATTAAGTATTGCTACCGATATTGACCCTGCGATTGATTGGCACAGGTATTGACACTCATATTGGCCCAGGCACAAACACGGATATTGCTATGAATGATTGAGTGAATATTCGCATAAACATAGGTACAGGTATTGATGTAGATATTGCCATATGTATTAACACAAATACATATTTCCACCAGTATGTTCCGAGATATCAACATACGCATTGGCATGAGAATGACACACATAACAGACGAGAGCAGATGATAGAAAATTGATATTATAAATTTAGGGTCTGTAGCTGCAACTCTGTACAGTTTTATTCTTCTACAACCCAGAACGAAGGAGTAGGTATTTCTTTTTGACTTGGTTTGTCATTCTCAATTATTTTGTATCTACTTATCTTTAATCCGTTTGGCATTTTTGTCCTAACAGGAGTAAAGCCAATGCTCCAAATGTGTAAGTTCTTCTACCTCAAATTTAGTTATTATGAACAGATTTGAGTCTTTTTCTTCATTTCATTAGAATACGTGGAATTACTTTTTCCTGGTCAATACTCTTGTTGAGGTTTCATACAGCCTTACAAAAATTGCTTATTTTAATTTTTCTATTTCTAGAAGCATCTATTATCTATTCATAGTAATGGTAGAATTTCTTACTGTGTAAATTAAATTTAAAATACAGAACATCGGTAAAATTCTTCTTCATTTGAACCTTCAAAGTTGAAAAATAAAATTATATGGGTTGGACTTTTTTTTTATTTTCAGAATATTGCTATATGAAAACGCATGTCTTATTTCAAATCGATAGCAAAAAACTATTTTCAAAACCCATACATGTGTACATCAATCAAATGAAATCATATATCTTGGTTTCCGAAAAAAACTTATAGAAGTGAGCAAATACCCTAAAGATATATGAATTTAAAACTTATATAATTTATAGAACAACACTAATTATAGAAAAATGTTCGCTCATTAGGACATTTCTTCAAATTTTTACGTAACGAACAGTTTTATGGGCATATGCTACTGCAGTCTCACTCATCTCACTGTCACATTCAGGCGTTGAAATTTATGTTCAGGTACGGCAATTTTTTTTAGTGAATTTCAATACTGAACAATGATGTCACTAATATTCCTGTGTTTCAGTCATTTCCTGTTTTTTCGGTGGCCTCGACACTGAGTGGTCTACTGTTTCTTTTAGTCAGTCTACTGTTTCTTTTAGTCAGTCTACTGTTTCTTTTTTATAGCTTGAAGATCACTCGCATGAAACAGAGATGAAGTGAGAAAATTTGGACTTATTAAATCTCTGAAAAGTTTTCTACGTCAACGCTGGACAAAAAAACAGACAAACACTGCAACAGTTCTTGGTTTGTTCTGTATTCAGCTTGGCGCAGCCTTTGTTTAGTTGTTAAACAAGAGGATTTTAAGCGGCGGGGAATTGCTCTTTTGCAGTAAGTCAGTAATAAATAAATGGTATATGCGTCTCGAGTTTGCTTTACTGACGCTCTTTTTGACGATGTGTTATGGTAGAGGTTCACTATGACCATATTGAATGCTTACCTTCTGAGGGCCGATGCTGGATGAATGATAATAAAACACACCTTTTCTACTTCGGCTCACCAGGGCACGCATGTTGTTCTCACTGAAATGCTTGAATTTGTGTTGTGTACGTCCAATCACTACGATTTGTTGTTCTTCTCTTTTAAATACACTTTCTAACTCACTTCCTTCTACTTCTTATATCACAAATCTCAAATCTGCCGTATAAACATTTTTCAATATGATTAATTCACCTGATGAGAGTAAAGAATTAAGATTTCATTTTAAAGTGAAAAGTGGAACTGATTCGGCGATTTTTCATAATTTTATCTCTTCCTGTCTCCTCAAATTTGTCGTGTGAGTTTGTTGCCAGTTTCTGCTCGACAATAAGGGATAACAGTAAGTTAAGAAAACATATACTTTTAAGCTCGTAATGCCAGGGATGCTTCTAGCAGATTTTTATCTTGCGCATAAATAGTATATTAAATAATTTTGGGGAATGTTCGTTCTGATGAAATTTAGTTTGCATGACGTTAAAATCTTTTGTGAGGTGAGCCCTGAAAAAACACAATTTCGCCCTTGTTACTATTCACAGTTTCATACCGCTGATTTATTAACAAAAGTGTTAGATAATTATGGAGGCTCGAAGCATCAGAAAAAAATTATAAATAAGAATGATATAAAATTATATCTCATGAAATGTTTTGAGTTAATTCAAGGAGCACAAAGCATACCTACACTGTTTAAATCGAGTTACAAAAAATCCTTGAGCTGGTCATTCTCGAACTGTAGCCTGTAAAAATTAAAAGATTGAATTGTTTGGTATTCGACCACTTTCATCCAGAGATCAAAGTGTATTCTCTAGGAGACTTTGCTCTCTCTTACGCACACAGACCTGCGTTTACACAGGGTCAGCATTGTGGTGCTAGCGAACTGGCAGCTGCTCATTGGCTGCTGAACGTTGCCGTGCCTGTTGGGAACTTTTCACCTAATTTCATCCATTGAGAAAGTTCTGTGTTAGGAAAATGGCTTGTGTGCAAGGATTTGAGCAGAAGATCAATGGAAAAATGAATGTTGACACGGAATGAACTTAGGTTATACTACGAGTAAAAGGAATTTAGCAATATTCATTTTGCAAATTGAATGAAGCAATTTTGAATAAAAATTGAAGTAAGTTTAGAATATATCATGAACGAATTAAGTATAAGTATGGAACGGTTTACAATCTTCGTGAACGAAAATCGAATGTTCTTATTTTATTTCACTGTACGCTGCATTTTTTTATAAGCTGTACATAGAATCCTTTCGCCACTGCATTAAAATCAAGCCTAGTTAGACTGAAAATTAATTAAACTGTTTTAGATTAAGTACATGCGTCGCGCTGCTAATTAACATTTTACGACCTTTATTTGGCAACAAAATTTGTATCTGAGCTGAAGGCCTCACGGCGTACATGAAGTAACAAAACGATTAAACATTATAATTGAAAGTGAAAACTGTGCAAAACATTTGGCGCGACAATGTACAAGAAGATCTCACTTCACTCGATGATAAAATTTAAGGAAAGGCTTAAGAATAAATTTTAATTTTACGAAGTTGAATTTTAAGTCATAGAATTTGACGATGACAGCAGTGCGATTGCTTTAGTTTCTTCATAACATCCTGGTGAATGCAAAACTTCTCACATTCTTGCTACCGTTGATGTGCCTTGGATTCAAATTTCGGATTTATTTTGAAAACACTACTTTTTTTTGCTAGACACTGCACAGTAAGTGAGTGTTTTAAAGACACTGCACAGTCAGTGAGTGTTTTAAAGACACTGCACAGTAAGTGAGTGTTTTAAAGACACTGCACAGTAAGTGAGTGTTTTAAAGGCACTGCACAGTCAGTGAGTGTTTTAAAGACACTGCACAGTCAGTGAGTGTTTTAAAGACACTGCACAGCATGTGACTGTCAACAGAAAGACTATACATATGTAACTGCGAGAATATCATCGAAATTCTGACTCTTGATGCTAGATTTTAAGCTCTGCGAAAATCTTAATTTTGCAGTAGAGCTAAACCAGCAATAATTTATGACTACCATTTCATGGCATGTATATTATTAATTGTTTAAACATTAAGCTTTTGAGGTACACATGGTCAGCTTGCTTCAATCGTCAAAAAAGGGTGAAACACTTGGTCAAACACATATCAATTTTCAAAAAAATTCCATTGTGGAGATTTTTCGAACAACTGGGTTTTTCGAATGCTGGGTGAGAGAAAAAGGTTTTCTTTAGAATTGCATCGTTATTGTGAAAAAGAAAGAGTTTCTCTGTGAGATGCCAAAGCATGATTCGATTTTGGAAGTCAATATTCATCTTAAAAACAATTATTCACTTGTTGATCTGAATAATTCATTTTCTTGTCAACGGGATCCTATACGGCACACCACTGGAGACTGCACACCACTGGACACTGCACACCACTGGAGACTGCAGACCACTGAGAAGCAAGGAGGTCTGGAGACTTGCAGTGTTAGTTCGCACCGGTGCTTGGCTTCCGAGTCAACATTTTGCTGCTTTCTCTGCGGGTGCAGATGTGGATCAGAGTTTTAGACATTAGGGGAAAATTCCCCTACATAATAATTCACAGTTTGTCGCTTGCTTGCTTGGTCCGTCTCTCTGTCACGTTCTTAAGAATTTAGATAGGAGGAAATTCGGTAGGATATACATGTATTGTAAGCATTGTATTGTGGATACCAAAGGCCCATCCTTCAATGTGGAAACTTTTTCGTAAAGCCCGCGTCCACTGGCAAATCAAACAGAAAAAAATGATAAAAAATACGTGAATTTTCACTTGTGGGTCTACTAGTTATATTATATGCATTCGAATGTGTCCATGTATATGGGAGTGTGTGCATTACTATTTAGGTGTATCATACAATCAGGCTGGAATGAAAATTGTCAGGCTGTAGATAAGATATTAAAGCAATTTTATTGTAAAATACGTGTGAGAGTTACTTTTCTCAACTGTCATTGCTCATTTTCATTATACACAGTCATCAAAGTTGGTTACTCATACCATAAAATCATGATGAGGCTTAGCACATTTTGATTTAAAGTGTATATCTGTTATTATTGAGACTCCACGGGAGTGAGAGAACAAATAAATGAAGTGTTCAAAATGTGCATTTAAAATGTAGTTGGTGAGCTTACAAGAAGGGGCTTCCTTACATAAACTTCACGAATGTGAATGTCAGCTAACTTCAAATGCAAAAAAAACGGCGGCAAAATGAGCGAAGAGGAGATTGTGCTACTGATTTGAAAACTGTTGTTGATGCAGGCTTGTCTTTTCGTACGACGTGTAAACTAATCCTGTTACTTGCTAGTAGCTTTTAAACTAATCCTGTTACTTGCTAGTAGCTTTTAAACTAATCCTGTTACTTGCTAGTAGCTTTTAAACTAATCCTGTTACTTGCTAGTAGCTTTTAAACTAATCCTGTTACTTGCTAGTAGCTTTTAAACTAATCCTGTTACTTGGTAGTAGCTTTTAAACTAATCCTGTTACTTGCTAGTAGCTTTTAAACTAATCCTGTTACTTGCTAGTAGCTTTTAAACTAATCCTGTTACTTGCTAGTAGCTTTTAAACTAATCCTGTTACTTGCTAGTAGCTTTTTCACATCGACCACCTCCAACTATACCGTGTCTTCTACAATGTTGATCATTCTTGAACCAACGAATTCAAATTAATTTCTGCACATAAATTTCAAAGTAGTTATTGGCCATGTTTTTTAAAGAGGCATGATGCTCACGTTTCAGTTAATCTTTATTAATGTTTTCACATGAGTTCTACTGAATTATGAGGGAAATTTTTTCTTGTTTTAATAAACCCTGCACGTTTATCGTATTATGAAATCAGAGAGCAATTATTCCTAAATTTTACATAAGAAAAAATTAATTTTTTGAATAATTATTAACCCTCTTGCATATATTTTTGTATCATCAATCATAAGTTCAAGAGATTAATACATTATTAGGAAGCTAAATTTGAGCGAATAATTACTATTTAATACTTGCAAATTATATTTCAGTTGAGGCTGAAGGAGTTCAATGACCTACGACTCATTTCTACATTCTTTCTATTTTCTAGTCTCTACGACTCATTTCTTCTTCGATGTCGGTCTTAATTTATTTCACACTAGCAGGACACTGATGACAGACATCAACCAGAAACATCAAACACTGGAAGTAGCGAGTGTCATCTACCAGAAACGATAATGACATCTAAAACCAGACCACATAATGTCTGAATTTTTTTCTAAAAAAGACAGCTTAGGCCAACCTATGATCAAACTGAGTTACGACGGGTTTGTGTTAACCAGATGTGATCGCAAATAAAATAGAATGAGGAGATAGGAACGAGCCTTATGGCCCATTCTTGGGTCGGTACACAAGTCCCAGGCCGTAGTTTCGTGTCGGAGTCCCATATATTAATGAAGTCTTTCATATTTTCAATGTCTAAGCTGTGCATAACTTGTTTAAGTGTAATGAAAAGACAACGGATCTATGCAATTAGGGAAATATATATTATGATTTAACAGATATAATTTTAAAGTAGTGATTTCATTGCTTCGGAAATTATTCAATTAGCATCTAATAAACTTTATTGTTGTTTAAATTCATTAGAAGCAGCAATAAGATCCATAGCAATTAACAACCCTGACCACTCTCCATGGCTACCTGCATGCTGGTACCGTTAGTTGCCGGTAATTCTTTAAACAACTGTCAAGAATTGGAAAGAACGTACGTGTGAGTAGATCAAAATACTCTACGGAACTTTCCCTCCCATTTTACCAACTTACTCTGTTTTTGTTCTATGATATTTATAGTGTTATTACGCTTACGCTTGTTAAATCTATCGAACACTATAATTTCAAGTTATGTAATAAAACAAATATTTAAAAAATCTTGATATCATGCTTTCCTAACGAAAGAAAATAGTTAATGAAAAAGAAAAGGACTCAAGTGACAGTTTTCGATTTCAATGCTATTTTGAATAGGACTTCTCTTTTTATCTCTCATCAATTGATTACTTTGATGTAATAAACTGCATTAACATTTTAGTGAATTATTCTCTATAAATTTTTCAAACATAATTTAAATTTAAGTTCTGTTGTCCTGTTAGATGAAACTAAACTTGTCTTTGCCATTGTAGTTAAGCCAGGTAAATTTTTCCCTAAGAACTTGTGATGAAAAATTACAGGAAAAACTTATTTACTTGCAATAAAGGTAGTCTCCGATCAAAGTTATTATTGTCCATCTGAAACTTTCACTCGAATTTAGAAAAAGAAATTAGTATTTTCATGTTTCTAGACTTTACATTTGGAGCTTTAAATTATACCGGATCAATCGTAGGTATGAGAATACTTAAAAATGAGATTTACCTAATAAATCCCCATATATTCCCCAAAGGTCTGTAGTAGGACCTGTTTTCTGTAGCTATATATAGTTCTGTATATACTGCACTGGCGGCATTAGACTTATGTAGACTAAAATGGAGTAGTTCTGTTGCCTGAACTATGCTTGAAATGCTCACATAACCTCGGTGTGCTTAACACTAAAAAGAGACGCATACATTGCTCCTCTCACGTCATTCTTTCACACCTGTTTTTTTCTCCATTCATCATTATATCTGAACTAATTCTAGTTCCGTGTTAGCGTCATGTGATGTGTAGATTCCCTGTCCTTACAACAATCCCATCAAATATTTTACTGCTCTAGAATAGTCATTTCGTAATCACAGCCACCATGTGATTACGTTTGAGTCATGATGCAAAGCCCACGTCAGTTAATAGTTTCAATTACACAACGTTTACAGTTTTAGTAAAATTGGACTGCAAGTTTGTGATTCACGATGCAGTTGATACGGACTCATAGAAAGTCTAACACACCTGCATGCTATACAAAACTGATGCGAAGGCTTACGACCCAAAGCCCTTTCTTACTATTAAATGAAGAAGCTGTGACTAAAAAACATTTAATACTTGCGTACTGAATGACACTCGCTACTTCCAGGGTTTGACAGCTCCCTACAACACTATTTGTTTCATTTCATTCACTTTGTTTAGTGAATACTTTTTCCTTCTTTACTCTATTCTAATTTTATTGAACCTACAAATGTGTCAGATGATCCTACCACACCTCATACACAGGACGTTACAGAGCTATTGCATCGTCTGCTCACAATATCAGTACTGATATATTTTTTAAAATTTTTCAGTAAAAGACACGGTTAACAGTAAAGGAAAACTTCACAATTGAACAAAAAAAGGATTGCGGTTTTTATGCAGGTTTTTCTTTCTCCAGTTCGCGCTGCATGAATAAATCCGGGCAGTAACGAGCAGTTAATTGCATCCGCCATCGAAATAATTTCGAACTGCAACTGTCGCTTCAATTACACAGACATAAAAGCAAGCGTAGCATGGATGAGGCACAGTGCTGTTCATACACTAGTCAGCGATGAAGGTTGCAAGTATCGTGTTATTTACCTTCAGTTGTGCGGTAGTTCACTGCTTGGCGACGCCTCTGTTGAAGGTATGTGTGGTATCTTGCAGATCTGTCATTAGAATAGAATAGAATAGAATAAGGCAATAGGAACGATCCGTTTGGCCCATTCTTGGTTCAATACCGAAGTCCCATGCCGTCTA
>VCRD01000053.1:80796-106569 GCA_006783055.1 Trinorchestia longiramus
AAAGTCTAGATAGACAAGGTCTACGGCTTTTGTACTGTCGTATATACGGTTAACTTCTCCAAAGAAGTCAAGGAGATTTGTGAGAAAGCTACGTTTTTCTCTGAAACCGTGCTGGGTGTCATTAATAAGATTTTGGTCATTAAGGTGCTTTGTTATACGGACTTTAAGTAGTCTTTCTATTGTTTTGCTGATGACAGATGTTAGACTGATTGGACGATAATTATTAGGGATTTGTTTGTTAAGTCCAGAATCCATTCATAAGTCCAGCTTTTTATCATTGAAATGAGTACACTTTTTTCTCGTGCCGAGAAGAACATATACATTAACACAGATCATTTAATATTTTGTGACGTTCCAATGTGTCCGTTGCATACTTTGAAAAGTGTCACCGTACATTAAAACAGTTCGGTTAATAATACTATCAGTGTTAAACTAAAGATCAGGAATTCGATTCACTGAAATCTTAACACTAATCTGAAATCTAGTTCTCTCCTATTGTAGAAAATAATTTAGAAGTTAGTATTTATTACATGTAATTTTCAAAATAGAAATAGAATATTATTTTTTTGAGATCGTAAATCTTAATCTAGAATGTAATCCATTCCCATTTCAACATACATATATAAATCTGATATTCCATGATAGCAAACACAAATTTGAAGTGTTGATCTGGCTAAAATTTGATATTTTGAATACCAGACCAAAAGTATTTTTGAAAAAAATAAAGGAAAATAACAGTGTATTTTTAAAAAGTTACCACATATAAAATTAAAAATTGCTTATTAAACTATTTCTAATAAAATTACAGGTGGTAGATATCCTATCGTAGGTAAAATAATGGCGATCCCTATGGTTGAACCTCAGGGCAAAGCTTAAATGAGAGAGAGTACGCAAACCGAGACAAATCGCTTATTCCGAAACAAGTCATTTGCAACGCATGTCACTATTTGAGTTTTCGTTTTTAATTTGTTGACTGGCTGCTCAGCGGGATATAAAAATCACTAAAATATAAATTATTGTTGTAATTTGCAAAAAAACCTTGCACTTAATAAATCAAACTTATATATGAGAGGAACACTCTAAAATGAACTAGAAATGTTAAATATGCCATCCATATCAGGGATGAAATATCAATAGGCCCTAATTAAATGGAGTTGCAGTACATCGTAAGTTTTATGGTTTCACACATCATTATTTTCAAGTATTGACTTATATTGTCGCATGAGCTTGACGTTGGCCCGAAAATTAGATTAGTTTCATTTATTTTGTATCTCAGAAATCTCGGGAATGATCGTCAATTGTTTGTCAACGACTTATCATGAAGTTGGTAGTTGAGAATTTAAGTCAATTAATAACTGAGAAGACATGAAGGATTACAATACATGTGAAGATGACGAAAATGCAATGAAAATTTTATACAGCATATTCTGTGCTTACAACAAACAGTAAAGATGGCGCATCGTAAAGGTAATTTGTATAAAGTAAAGGTTCATAGAGATGCCGACACTTCACTCCAGTTAAAAGTTTTCCACGGAATGAATCGCCAGTTCTTGAATGGTTCTGAACAGTGAACTGCTCAGTGATGTGTGGAGTAAGTGAAGTGACTTCAACATTCCCTGATAGTCTGGTAATAACGAGTGTGTTCTAGTTTCTTAACGATTCTAAGCTAATTTGTTTTTTTTTAAACTCCAGCACGACAACTTGATGTATACATAACTAGACGAATTATTCCTACAAAATCCAGAGTATCAGATGTCAAGAGTACACAAATATTTAGGTAGAATACTAATTTTCCAGGCTTAACCGTTGTAATTGCTTGGGCGCCTTCAGTCGTGTAGCGGTCCATGACAACGGCACTGCGGGCTGAAAGGCAGCAATGACGTGAACTTGGTCCAAGGACCACAACTGTTGGGTTAAATTGAGATCACTAACAACAGTATTTCGTGCTTTATTGCACTGTTATCAGCAGCTCTTCTTTGAAATTATCGATGAAGTATGACATAATCGGGAGGAGAAGTGACTCACGCGAAAATTTTCCCGTTTTCCCATAACCAATTGTTTGCTCGACAATCAAGTTTCTGCAAAACATCAAGTCGTACTAGATAATTAATTTGAATGAGTAATTATTCATCTAAGTCAGGTAGTGTATAGAGCGTATTGTCTGTTTTCAAAGTTGAATAACTGTATAATCTAATTTTTGCCATTTTCTTTCCGTCTTCAAATTATTCGCTTAATATTCAAAAAATATCTAATTCGTTGAATAACATGCGAAATTGCATTCGTGTACTAAAACTAAAATGATTCCTGAAATAGTTTGTTACTCAACTCACTTATTATGCTATGTGTAGAATGCATGCTGTAGTTTTGATATACGGATAATATGAGTATTTTCCAATTTTTTTATTTTTAAAATCAGATCCATTCCCGAAAATTAGGTTAAAATCCATAACTCCTCAGCTACCTGCAATTTTAATAATTTTTCTTATTATATATTCAGCACCTAAAAAGCAATTCATGTAGTTTTTCAAAAAGCGTTAAAGACAAGTCCTATACATGTGCTGAAAAATACAAGATACATATTTTGAACAAATAAACGAACCTTGTTGTCTTCTAGAAAATATTTTCTGTCTATTCTGCAATTTTATTGCGTAATAAAAGATTTAGCAACATTCTGAAACTCGTTTTTTATAGTTATTATCCGAGCGATTATAGCTGCGATTTTTGAAGCCGTAGATGAAATAGATGTACATGAACCTTCTATAAAATACCTCAAAAACATTGTGCTTATTTCTGTTGTGCTATAAAATCACATCGGCATGCTGCTCATGGCCGTTTAGATGTTCAGCTCCAAAATTACGCATGTCCTTAAACCTAAATTGCACCTCGCAGTCACACAAGAAGTAAAATCCCGTTTTTCATTTGTATCGATAAAAATAAAATATCAGGTTTATAGGAATCTGCTTTTATTGTGTCTAAGGTCAAATTATGTATGAGGGCAAGCGGAAAATTAGCACTGTCCTGAACGTGTAGGGGCTCTGAATGTACACAGCTGTGTGGTTGTAGGTCACTTATTGAGTCAGAGAAGATAACAGCTTATTAAATTATCTCTTTTGGACACAATGCGGACTACCATTACGCAACATGCAAGCGTAACATTCTGAAGAGCTTCAAAGCAGTTCCGGCAGTTGCTTGCTCATTTGTTCATTAGGGCTGAGCTACATTCAGGAAATGGAAACTTTTCATGACGTTCTGTAATGAAATTCTACGTCCTGAAAAGGTGCGCTTACATCACCATTTTCGGTACTGTTGGACCTTTTCACTCACGTTTCTATAGGTCTGATACCAGATTCCGGAACCGTTTACTCTGAAACATTCAATTGTTGTCATAATTATGAAAGCTACTACCATATACAGCGTCATCAACATGCAACTGTGAATTATTTTTCCAGATTGATAGTTCGATGTTTCCTGAGATTGTGAACCCCGAGACTACATCAGAAGGCTTAGAAGAAGGCGACATTCTGTTAACGGAGGAACAGGAACGAGAGAAGTTACTAAAGAAAGTTGTTCCCCACACCAGCCGCCTCTGGCCTGCTAGCACTGACGGAACTGTCACTGTATCCTATACTGTCGGCTGTGAGTTGTTTGATATGCAAAATTATAATTGTTCTGAGTCGACAATTAAGATCGACAAAAATGAAATTAATGAAACTTGTAATCTCAGCAAGAAGACCTGCTGCGTCGTAGTTTTTCATAAGCTGTTCTCGCTAGAATGTTTTCTCTAAAAAAAAATTATGTAGAATTTTTAAATTTTGTGTCATTGCTCTGCACCCTATCATACGAGGTCCTTAACGCTTAAAAATTCGTAAAATTTAAATATACCATAAACCATGTGTAATTGAAATAGATTTAGCTGTTATTTCTGATCTTATCTATTTTTCTATACGCACGAAGAAATTGGCCACAGATTGAATTTTTATTTTCTGCGAGTGACTTACGAAAATTTATAATCACTGAACCCGTACTGTGTTGCAGCTGACATTACGCGGACCAAGTTAGAGGAGGCGATAGACCAGTGGCGGGACAACACCTGCATCACCTTCACGGAAGTCGAGTCTGACTTTTCAGGCCCTCACATGAAGTTTGTGGATAGCAACAGATGCGCGTCCTTCATTGGGCTCATCTCGAGAACTGGTCAGGATGTGGAGCTGCACAGAAGCTGCGTCTCAAGTGTAAGAGTGATGTTCTATTGTGTGTTAGTGTTTGGTGCACTTTAAATCAGAAAACCGTTAAGCCAATAATTCATTTGATTATGGCAATAAAACTTCAAGTCATTTAAGCATCGTGAATTATGCCATACAATTTTAAAAAAATTAAGTGATATGACGTCAATAAACGTTCAAAAAGTTAAGTAGTTTGGAACAATTTTACGAGAAGATACTAAGAACTACCAAGTAAAAGATATGTATAGCTTGAAGATGCATGTAAATCCGATAAAAATAAACCAGCCAGAAATTTGGCTTTTTGATAACATATTTCCTACCCATAAAGCAGAAAACTGTGCATGCGTTTCATGGAGTTAATGTCACTCGTAAATAAATTTCAGTAAACAATTCCTGATGTTATATAAGAAATAAATTTCAATTACATGAGCATATGAAAGCGTATTGTTTATGGTATTTTCATCTAAAGATTTTAACGTTGGATTGACTACATTTTTAGAAAACTACGAGATCTCAAGCAATAATGGGCCAATCTTATTTTTAAAGTTAAATGAATTGGGTTACAATATAAATAAATTTGAATTATTTAAAAGTTTAAAGCGTTTATTTTTAGTTAAAAGATTTTTAAAAATCATGACGGTTATGTTATATAAATCACATGAGAATTTTTTTGAGGAAACTGGCGAATACTTGAACTTGCTACTTTATATAACTTTATAAGCCGGTCTAGACTAAAGAAAAGTACAAATTTAATTAATATTATTGAAATTCGAAGTTTTCATTTTCACATGCTGTATGCAAACTATTAAATGTATTTGTGTCTTCCAGCAAAATATAAATCACACTAACTGATCAGACCAGCTTCAAATATATGATTAAGAGAGATACTGCACAAATTAATATTTTTTAACATATACAGGTCGGTCCGGCGGTGCACGAAATCGGTCACGCACTCGGTTTCAACCACGAACAGTCACGCTCTGACAGGGATGAATTCGTCAACATTTACCTGGAGAACGTCAGCAGTGGCAGCGAGAGAAACTTCGAAAAACGTTTTACCAACAACTACGATATTCCCTACGACTACTTCTCCATCATGCACTATGGCCCTAAAGTAGGTATATCGCAAGAGTCTTGACGCTAAAATAAGTGTATTGCAAAATTCTTGACGATAAAGTAAGTGTATTGCAAAATTCTTGACGCTAAAGTAAGTGTATCACAAGATTCTTGACAACATTTTCTTAGCGTCTGCCACGAATCCAAACTTGGTAAGATGATGGGCGCTTTAGCAGGATAATGATCCCAAACATAGACCTAGGACACAGTATCTTGGTTTCAGTGGAATAGGAATAAAATAAATGAAATGTAGTGGCCAAGTCAGTCACCAGACTTCAACTCCAGAGACAACCTCAGGCAACAATTTAAATTATGAGTTCAGAAAAAATTAAGAAATCAGACGGATTTAAAAAGAGTGGGTCAAGAAGAGTGGTCCAAAATATCCGTAAATGTTTGCAAGAACCTTATGAATGAGAAACTTAAGCGGTAATAGTAAATAAAGTCCATATCACCAAGTACTAGCTGGTTTTTATAGTAGTATTGGTTATTTTTTTAGCATTTTTCTTGAACACTTTTGCTAATTCAATGTTCATACTTCATTGTTCCTGCAAAATATTTTTAATTTGCATTCTGCGTGCAAAAATATATACGATGTCTAATTTTTGTTTGATTTGAATTTGTGAAAGCATAGTAAATAATACTTTCGGCAACTTGTTAAATAGCTACTGTCCCCACTCTATGTATGTACGTCTACACGATAGTCATGCGTACATTTTATAAGATTATAAGTTGTCCATTCATGGATATAAATATATATGAATACATACATACGTAATATCTAAGTAAATTTTTTCATTGCATATTTGTCAGCAACTACTGGCTGTACGGCTAGTCATGTTCTGGATTGTTCATAATTGAAAAATAATATGCAAAATTGTATACATAAATATATATCCCTCAATAACTGTAATATAACGTTGTTTTACGAGTTAAAATTTATGTACATTTTGCTTTGCGTTTGCTTGTTGTGTAGTTGTTAAATCACAATGTATTTATGTAGGTAATTGAGAACAGTGTTTCTTCGTTCTGTTGAAAGAATATTGATATAAGAAGGATCCTAAAAATTTTATTTTGAATAGCAAGATTATCTGAGAAATTTGAATAAGAAATTGATTATCGGGGAGTTTAAAACTTCATAATTTTCTCCCAGTTCTTTAGTTCGAATGGAGAGAACACAATTGTGGCCAAACGACTCATTGCCCAGACTCTCATCGGTAACAGAGCCCGGATGAGCTTCAGGGATATCAAACTTGCTAACACAATCTACAAGTGCATCGGTGAGTCACTTTTAGAACTACAAGGCATTCCTGAATAACTATCAATGTTGTAAATGAACCTGTGGGGGAATGTTAGAGCTACAAGTACATCGGTGAGTCACTTTTAGAACTGCAAGATATTCCTGAATAACTATCAATGTTGTAAATGAACTTGTGAATGACTTTTAGAGCAACAAGTGCATTGTTGATTGACCTTTAGAGCTACAAGGCATTCGTGAGTAACAATTAAAACTGTAAAAGAGTCTGTGAGTGACTCCCAAAATGCATGAGCAGCAGTGAATATTTTGTGTGTCATTGTAACTAAGAAAGCTATAAATGTGTTTGTGAGAAAGTATTGGAGCAGTAAGCGCCTTTTTTGCTAACAGTGCTTAGTGAGCTACTTTAAAGCTGTAATTTAAGTGAATCGATACGGAACTTTTAGAGTAACAATGAATCACTTAATCAACAAACGCAACATATTTAAAATCAATGCTATAACTTCAACACCGTTCTTTTAGTCCAGAGAATTAGTGTTAATTGTGAGGCATGACTTGCTGTTCGTAGATGCCTGGCTGGAGAAGTGTGGGCTGCAAGAAGAGGTATGCAGCAACGAAGGCTTCACAGGCAGTGACTGCAACTGTGTGTGTCCTGCGGGCACTGAAGGATCGCAGTGTCAAGTTTTGACTGCTTCCTATACTGGTGAGTGGTCACACAGAGTAGTGAGAACGCAAAAATTACGAATTTTCATTATTAATGTAATACAATTAATATTTAAACGAGTCATTTACTCTGAACGCATGTACGAATTTTCAGTAATCTTGCAATAATATTGAATGTCCATAATGATCAGAACGATTTTTGATACACTTGTTTGCAAATTTTGAGATTTGATTACGCATGTATTCGAATCCATCCAGTTTTTTCTTTCTAATTATGAACGATATTGTAGCTCTAATTGCAAACGCAATTTTTCTAGGCTTATGCTCTTAACTAAAAATTTTGCATTCTTATGATGAAATTTGTTCACAAAACCTGATAAATCAATCATTGACCTAATAGGATATTTACAAAATATTACCTACTAGCCAAAAACAACTTCATCTAATAATGATTCTGAGTTTTAGTTACATATTTGTATAAATTGTATCCATTTACCTCCTAAGGCATGAACAACTTGTTCACGTATTATGTTCATCTTACAGATGCCCTCATCACGAGAAAAAGTCCACATACTGAGGAGATCGAGACTACGGGCACAGTCTCCACGCCTGGTTACCCAGTCCCCATCCAGAAGTGTAAGTGAACACAAATATAGGGGACTGGGTGGCGGTCACTCGTTATGGTGCGACAAGTCGCTACTCTTATCCGTGAGGAAATTCCATACTGACGCACTTGACGAAAAGTCTACTTGTACTCCTGTAAAAAAAATGCGAACTCATTTTCGTAACGGAATGGCTACTTTTTCATACAGGAAATGTTTACTCTAACTCCTATTAAAAAAGACTAATCTTATTCTCATAGAAAATATTCACTCCTATTCTTGGCAAACTATCTACTCGGATTCCTGTCAAAAAACTCAATTTTATTCATGACGAAAATACTACTTTTAGTCGTAAAAAATCTTATTCCTAATAATAAAGTGTCCATACTCGGCACAGTGATTATGTCTTTATGCTTAAATATTACAAGTATTACATTTACCATTGCATTTATAACTTACATTAAAGCACCCCTATTCGCGAAGGAAAATCAAGGAAAATTGTGAATACACAACATCTGAACACACTTGTGTTTGCTCAGAATCCTAATGTCATCGTAATGCATTCTCGAAGTTTCTGTTGTAGTGTCGTGGTATTTTAACGATCAAAGTACAATGAACTGTATTGATATACATTGATACTTTATTAATTATTATTGTAACTATCATTTAGAATTGTATTCTACGTGACTGTTCTATTTAGAAAATATGCAAGAATGCCCATTGATTAACTAAATTTTTCGATTTGTTCACTGCATTTCTTCAAATGGAGCACCGGTCAAAATATTTGCTCTGCGTTCGTCCTATCTCTACATCATTTAAATCTAAACTTTACTCTCTGGTAAAAATACATGCATGAAACATCATTCTAACATTTGGCACTAGTAATCAAATCTCATTGATATCTGTCAATGTGAGCCAATACATACTCCATACTGCAAAATATCTGTTCGAACTGTTGTTATTAGGGGACAGATAATTCTACGTTATATGGCGATAATATTTTTGACATACATCAAGGATGCGTCCAACTGAACTTGAACAACTCCTCAAAGAAGTGAGTGTAAACTACAAATTCAAATCTTTGTAAGAAGTGCAGGCAAGTTGTGTCTTCGTACTTCATTGCGTCATTTGGATGCCCCTGGTACATAGAAGAGAGATTTCTAAATTTCTGTTTTTGTCGTTTTCTGTTTAGGTAACAGGGAGGAAGCACGAAGTAGCTCATTCCAGAAGTCAATAGAAGATATTCGAATTTTTCTTCACAGTCCTTGCGATTGTGGAGTGTCTTATATGCAGACTTCAAGACACTAATGAAAGTGTTCAAGTCCAAGGAAGTTGTCGGCGTATTTTCACAGCAAAGACACAGCATGCTGTAGTTCACATTGTGTTTTAGTATGGAGCGTAGAGATGGCCTAGGCGGGTGGAAATAAGAGCTTCTCTTTGTGTTTGAATTTATCTACGATTAGAAAGTTACTAAAACTTTCCTACACCCTCGGGATCCGCGAGAGAAAATATTAGAGGTATTGCATTGTTGTTTTCCGAATTGAAGCATAGTTCAAGATTGAAACATTCCATTTCAGATACCGAATTCATTAAAGTCCTGAAAGCCCCAGACTGCTACCAGGTTAAGCTGACAATCAACAATCTGAACATCTACCCCCGCTCAAGATCAGGCTCATGCTCCGTTGACTGGTTAACCGTCTACACCACCTCCAGCATGAGCGCCGGGACAACGTGAGTTGCCATTTCAAGTGGTCGATAAAGAAATGGTTTTTGATATATGAATGGCTTGTTAAGTAAATTTGCCCATTGTCTTTTATAAGAGGAAGCTGGAAACCCTTATCATAGTCTGAAAGCTTTTGTACTTATTTTTTTCTTATGCGATATATATTTCTCTAACATTTGACACGGAATATTTTATTATGTATTCAAAATATGATTCCTCATCCATAGAATACTAATGACGTCGCGGCGAGAAAAAATGGAACAACAAATTTCCATTCACTGGGTTTTGAATTTCTAAATTGATCCCTCCAGATATTGTGGTAGAGAAATAAGTCCTGGAACTGAATTCACGAGCAACGGCTCCATCATCCTGGCGTACAAAAACTACAACTATGAGTCGGTGTCCTTCACCAGCCGCTACCCAGGCTTCACGGGTGACGTGTCGCATGTGCTTCACCCGAGCTGGTGAGTGCCCTTGTGGACCACCAATGACAACATCTAATAACTTGTTGCTGGACGAGTATTTAAAGCTGACATTTTCTTATAATCCTGTTCTTTCAATACAGTAAGTCCTCGTTATACGATAATTCTTTATCCGGCGAATTCACAGCTACGGTGACTGTTTTCATGTCTGTAGGGGTGCCTTTCGACGTTCTGGAACACACATCCTATTATTACATGTTATAATGGGTTCGGTGTACGGTAATTACCGAACCTTACTGTAACGAGGACTTACAGTATTTTGTAGTGTAATATGGGGCTGGAATGCTGACATACTAATAATGATTATTGTGAGGAGGTGTAATTTCCGTAGTTTAGTCTAACAGTTCGCTGTTACTCAACACAATAATGTGTTCGTAAGTAGTGGTTATGTAATACTATCTACAAGGGCTGTTTTTTCAACCTCTGATGGGCTATAAAAAGGCATATGAAAATAATATGCCTATTTGTACCAGAACTATTGTGGAGTCATACTTATTTCTCTACATAATCGCCTAAACGGATGAGCTCGATTGCCTGACGTACGGGTAATTGAACTTGGCACTATGATCAATGCTCCCACTAAATGTGAGTCACGAAGTGCAATTCGTTTTTTGCAAACAGTGGGACTTAGCGCTGCTGAAATCCACTCCAGGTGACGCAAAATGTACGGGGACAACTTTATGAATGAGGTTAATGTACAGGAATGGTGCAGAAAATTCAAAGAAGGGCAAACGAACGTCCATGAAGAAGATGAACACAGGTGCAAGAGGTAGTGGACTTGCGCCCATGTCCATCTATTTTTATAGTCCATTGGAGGTTGAAAAAGTAAAAAATCCATCGTATGTTATCCAATGAAATTGTTTTTATCGCTTTTTTAGAAGTTTATTCATCTTCAGAGTGATAAATAGTGTATGAATAGTATTAGAAATGTAAACTTATACGCTGACTTCAGAGACGCATTTAAAGCATTATCGATATTTCAAAACCCACTCATACGAGTACTAGTGTAATTCTTAATATTAACCTCTAGACAAATAAGTCATACATATGACGATGAGCAAGTTAACCTACCTACAAGCATCTACTGTATTTCTGTATGATGTAAACTACTTCCCCAGCGCTGAGGAGCAGCAAGAAGAGACGAGTTCATCAGATGCTCCAGTGTTCTCTTTGGAGACGAACTCCGGCGACTGTCTGTTCCGGTCTACTGACTCCGTTAACAAATTTTTCCTTCTGTCACCTGAGTATCCTCGCCCGTACCTAAATTGCAGGAAATGTTCCCTCACGCTGCACTCAGTGAGTTCCCTGTCTGAGTAGTGTTTCATTTAGTGAGTTCCCTGTCTGAGTAATGTTGCACTCAGTGAGTTCCCTGTCTGAGTAGTGTTGCACTCAGAAGGCTCCGTCTGAGTAAAGCTGAAAATGAAATAGATAGTTCAATAGGTGAACAAAAGAATATCTAGAAATATAAGAAACATTTTCTACGTAAATAAGTTGCATGTTTGATTTGCACTTCAAATTCACATTTTACATAGGATGTATGAAACAAATGCACTATAAAATTTTGGATAATTCTGTAAATAGTAAAATGTATTATGGTCAATTAAATATTTCTCATTTTAGGAGCTGTTTCCTGTTCATGTTATATTTTTTAATGGTTTCTGTTTTATGTTATCTATTTGGGTACAAATAATGTGCTTTCGACGCAATGAAATGCTGATAACATAATAAGACCTATTAACACAACACAGCATGATGGATTATTAACATTCAAAATAACATTTAAACGTACACTCTATGTTATATATTCAACACACTCTGCATAGTGTATTCACACCACTAGATAAATTTATAACTAAAGTTAATACTAGTTATTTGTAACACACAATTTAATATATTCACTGTACATAAAATCGTTAAGGCACAACACATAACGCTATATGTTCATAAAATAGAAAATGAGATCGCAGTTGATTAACTCTCCTCAGCTTGTGGTGTTCGAAATATTAATTTTATTTTACGATTTCATGATCACAGATATATCATTATTCATGTTTTCCAGTATGATCTTTCATATTTAAACGAATAATTACACATACTTTGAAACATACTCACTTTTGTTTCAATAATTACCACTCATACTCGTAAGGACTTTATTTCGAGCGCTAATTTCACTTGGATCCGATCACAGGATGAATAACGTATCTCAACTTGAAATAACTTGATCATTTTCTAAATCATTTTCCAAAAAGTGATTAACGCTTACATTCGTCAATTTAAATTAATATTTTTTCAATTAATAATGATTCAACATCCCACATAAACACCCCGACTCTCTCCGCATTTTCTTGAGCCCCATATGTTCTAAGTAACTTCAGAAACTTTAAATGTAGACCAAACATGTTGAATACTATTAATCCCAGTCATATCTGAAGTATCTGATGCGTAACCTAAACGTAATGACAGGAAACAGGTAAATAAGTCATTTGATGTGTTCAAAGCGTTAAGTACAAGTTTCATGTTCATAACTGAATTGTGCAGTCAGAGCCAAGATACCTGAAGGTGACACCAATGGAAGGTCTTGATTTCCTGGACAAACTCAGCATCACAGCTCCAGGAGATGTCGTGTACAGGTAAACGGCATCTCTTACATCTTGTGATGAAAATTTCCTCGTAGTATGTGTGCAGGTGTGATCGACATGCTCCGTGAGTACAGTATATTGAATTGTATAAAAATAATGTCAGATTAAAGAAGATGGATGAGTAAGTTCTTGAAAGAAGTCATGCTCAAATACAGGTCAACTTGTTATATCATCGATACGATAACTAGGTTCATCATCACAATACAATTGCCTGCTAATCAGATATTGTTCATATGACATTGAGAATAACATAATTATTTTGAAATTTAGTGCAATAACTATCCAAATAGGTCTCAATATTAGGTACCCATAAGCTCATTAAACAAAAATATTTTCCGTACAGGATATTCAGAAACGACACCCGAATTCTTTCGGCAAACGCTCAAATTTTGTTCAGTTCTGGCAGGAGTGACGAGAATAGTCCTTTCTCCTTTGAAGTTGAAGCTGTCAAGTCGGACTGCCACCAGGTGAGCTCTACATGACCTGTAGCTGTGATACCCAGACTCTTGCACTGGCGCTGAATCAATCAATTCATGAAAAATGTATTTGGCTTGAATGTTTAACGGGCGGAGCATTGAAATTTCTTAGTGCTTCAAGGAAGAAGAATCTTTGAGACTTGCATCCATCTTGGATTTTGTCTGACAAAGGCTGCCCCAATTGACAGAGCCTCACTGCCGAACATTGCGAGGATCTTTTACTCTAGCAACCAAATTAATGACCCGTATAGACCTTCTAAGGTGTATCCATAAAATAACACGATTTAGTTACTACAGCGAGCATTAAAAATCTTGTAATAGAGTCCGTCTGTGAGGGCTTCAAGGAACAACATGCAGACGATATTTCCATTTCGTTTTAATTTCTAGAACCCTTTTATATCTTTGGTTTTTACTAATCAGTACTCTGAACCACTTATAATAAAAAGTTAATAGTCATGATGGTCTAAACGCCAATCCGAATGAGTAACATAGAATGAGTTGTATGTTGAATTAAAACAGCTGTAATGGAGGCCAACTAACATTTGCTGTGGTCGTGATCGCCTTTAGGTGAGCCTAGTTGTGTAGCTGCACTTCTTGTTTTCCTTGTACGCTCTTGTATAATCAAAGAGAACGTACTCTCTGCACTCAGGCTCGTGATCACAACGTACGACGATAACCATGAATGATGCTCAAAATATATAATGCCAGTTACAATCTCATTCCCTGCCAATATAAAGTATATATTCTAGCTATACCTACTCGCACATGCTCAAGTATTATATGTAGTTTAACTCCGACTCAAAACAGATGACGTGAATTCAGTTCCTCCGTATTATGTTTTTACAGTCTCGCCCGACACACAATATTTATTTTTTACCACGAAACGAATTCTTTCCAGTCACTTCTTACAAATTTAAAATCGCTTGGTAAAGCAAAACGAAGTAAAAATTGTCTGTAAATACTTTATTTCATTTTTCTGAACCAGATTATCGAGCTGGATGAGGATGAGAAGGGCTTCATTACACTGCCTTCAACCTACCCTGCCCAAACCTACTGCGAGTGGTGGATTAAGGTGCGTACTTTGACCTTAATTTCATCAAGAAAACTCATTTAAGATGCAGGGAAACATGAATAAAGGTTCGTCAATATACAATGAAAATAAACACAAATTGTGTAAAGTTGAGCGAGTTAGAAAACTATAACAAGATTTTCAGCACTGAAGGATGCTAGATGCAACTCGACGTTTCGTAAAATATTGGAGTAGTTAAGCGGTTTAATACATATATTTTTCCCTATATATCAACTACCTAACGTATACCCGTGTCTATATTCATTATGTCATTACAAACTGATTTTCGAAAAAATTTTACAGGACTGCTGAAAATTATGATTAGGAAATTCCATTTGATAAATGTTTTACCAGACATGTTATAAGCTTGCTGTATAATTTAAGATAACACAGCGTAAGCTCTACGATTAAAAAATATAACTGTAGATATTCGAACAAGGAATACAACGAAGTTGCACTTTCACCAACCAGTAAGAGACAAAAACAAGATCACACCTTCCCGCGAGAAGCGTTCGGCTGAAAAACACTTGTATGTTGCGTAAATGAGCTGTTCAGTATTGCGTTTAACAACTTACGTTCAATGAATTCCTATGATAAATATGTTTCCATTCTTTCATTAATACGAGTATTTATGCACAAGTTTATTTTCACGCTAATGTAGGAGAAATAAAAGCCAAAATTTATCAACGCTCTGTTGCTACATAATCGCGAGCATTACGAATTGGCAAAAATAAAGAAACCGAAAAAAACGACTCTTTTGATGTATACTCAATTTGTTCAATAACTCGCGCCTAAAATGACCGGTAGACGGATCCCACATACAGTGATGTACAATGCGCTCAATCAACGATATTTGTTACGGAAGATAACTTGAAGATTGCAACGTTATTTGTTACGAAAGATTACTTGAAGATTGCAACGTTATTTGTTACGAGATATTACTTGAAGATTGCAACGTTATTTGTTACGGAAGATTACTTCAAGATTGCAAAGTTATTTGTTACGAAAGATTACTTGAAGATTACAACGTTATTTGTTACAGTAGATTATTAGGTCACAACGTTATTTCTCACGGAAGATTTCATGCACAATCGTCAGAACATTGTTCAAAAGAAATCATAACCATATGAAACGGTACTTAGTTAATAAGACGCTAAAGAAATAATAAGGTAAAAATGATCATAAAATATTCGGCAATCTTTTCCCTATTTTGTCTCTAAAATGACATGAGTCATTATTGTTTCTGGTGTCAGAAATTTAAATTGGAACTAACTCTAGCCTTATTTTTCTGTTTATTAAGTTTGATCAAGCTGACTTGATTTTTTTGATGAATTTTAGTATTTTAATCTTCCTACACTAAACATACAATTGTTTTTCACTCAATCTATACAGTTTAAAAATTTTATTTCAGTCTGGAAAGGGTCTTTTTATTTAGACTACATTTGTCAAGATTTATTTTTCATGACTATCAGTCGGAAAAACTAAGAAACTGATGGAAAATTTATAAATGTCACAGTTATAAATGTGACACCGTAAGGTATTTCCTGGTTAACAGTGTTTCATTGGCTGGCATGCAGTTTACTCTCATTTCCAGCCTTAGATCTTCTCACTGCACGTTGCCGTACTCGAGCTTCCAAACCTTGCATTTTCAAAGAGGATTACTGAGCATTCCCGTGGTAGGTTAATATATTGGGTTCTCCCTGCATTCTAGGGAAGATAGCGTTGTACAAGTTGCGTTGGTGATGAAGTAATAAGCGTGAATATAATGAAAATCTTAAAATCTTTTTGAGCAACTTATGGCCTTAGCATTCTCAACTATTTGCACGACTACGCGTTAAAACATTTCCTTCTCGAAATATAGATAAAATGTAAATCCCTTGAAAGCGTAGTAGTTAACAGTCAGTTTTGTGCATGCCTGCAGTTTCTTAATATTTTAACAACTAAGAATTATTGACTGACCGGCGGCCATGAAGAAGATAGACAATGGGCACCAGTGATAGACTTGTACTCTTGTCCACCTTTTTCTTCATGGTAGTTGGCTGGTTCTTCTTTAAATATTCTACACCATGACCATACACTACCTTCACTCATAAAGATGTCCACGTACACTTTGATAATTCTGCAATGAATTTCAGCAGCAGTTCAGAAACAAATTACACTTCGTAATTCACATTTGGAGGGTCATCGATTGTAGCAGCCATGTTCAATTGCCTGTACCTTGGGCGATCGAGCTTATCCGTTTTGGGGATTTTGTAGAGAAATAAGTGAGATCCTGTAGTCCTTTTGATAATTATGTTATGTAAGTTTACCTTTTTTGTATAGTCCATGGAAGGTTGAAAAAATGCTGGTATTATTGAATCTATGGGGGAGAAAATGTAACGCATCACAGTTCATCAAGCGTCCATCTCTTTGGAGGTGAACGCAGAATGGCCAACTTTGATGCCTTCAGTTTTATTTTACTTCCGATCCATCATGAAAATGGAGAAGGAAACAATCATATGTGTTTCTGAATGAAATATTGATCGTTTGTAAATTTGCGGTGAGTCAAGGCAATAGAACAAAAAAAACTATTGAAAACAATTAGAGCTCGGCATTAGTGATGCTATAAATATTCGATTTAAAGGTTTAAGTTTAGAAGAGATAAGCTGGGGCATTTAGCATGTATATTTATTTAGTTAATCCACCTCACTGCCTCTCCTGTCAGTCTTAATTCCTGATATTTGTTCCTCAGGCTCCAGAAGGCAAGAAAGTTCAACTAGAAATGAAGGAGAGCTTCTCCGTGGGTACGAAGAGTAACAATACTTGTTCAAACGACAAGCTCTTGATAAATACGGACGGCGATGCCAGGTGAAAATATCGCACATATTTACTACTCATTTTATCTCTAAAATTTCAATATTCTCCATATTCATGATCCAACATTGCACGAATTCCGTTATGTGAATATTCTGATGAGGTGCAAATAATTTTAAACCGACAAACACCTAGATTGATTTGTTCATATTAAGAAAGTGATAACTCAGACGCAGGGCTGGAGACTCAGCATAAGATTAATATAAAATCGATTTATAACACAAGCATACTCACGAAACAAAAGCTATGGATATCTACAATATGATAAGAGAGCTTTATTGCATACCTTGCTGACTCTGCCACAAGTTATAATCAGTACAAATATCAACATTCCTGCAACATTCTCGCCCAATTTATATCTCACGTTCATTGTGCTCCATCAGTTCGCTGTGTCACAACAGATGAACTGATTTGTGAGAATTGCAGTAAAAAACAAACTTGTGTACCTATATGACTCATATTTATGTTTTTCAAGCACTTGGTTTTACATCATACCTATTAAATAGTGAATAAATTTGATATAAATTTTTAAAAGTCATATCATTGGATCCCGCTCACCATCTTTTGTTCCAGTACATAAACATATTAAAGAGAAACGCTATAGAATCGTCGTGCTGATCATTGCGGCATGTAAAAATTGGCTTTCGATTATCAATAGATGAACTTTGTATTCCCTATTGAAATGAAACTGAAACCTTTACTTCCAGGTACGTCAAGAAGAGCGAGTTCTGTGGGGACAACGTTGCCACAAGCGTCGTGTCATCTGGTGCACAAGTCAACGTCCTCTTCAGCGGACACATTGGAGGCTCAGCTAGCGTCGTGGCCTTCTATTCCGTGGTTTAACTTCACTCGCAGTTGTGATGTGGTTCAGTTGTGTGTAGCCCGAAAAATCAGGCAATGCTAATCTACTCTTATATCTCCTTAATCTGGTTTTAGAATGTACGGGGTGCAGCAAATAAATAACTCGTTTTCTTTGGAATGTCCTGTGGCCTTGGTATCACTTTCCAACTGGTAAAAATTGAATCAGGCCCTCAGTATGTAGTGTCTGTACTGTTAGCAGGTGTAGTCAGGGCATTAGCAGTCTAGTTAAAGTTCCCAAATATATGAAAAATGCATGCAGCATTGATGTCAATTCATGCTGGATACCATAATTTCGTTATTGCAAAGTGGCTCAAAGTGAACGATAGCTTTTTCAAGAAAATTCAACGCGAATTAGTTGCTTCCAAATACAACTTTGAAGCAACAACTGCCAGGCAGGATCATTTAAGAAAGTCTGATTGTACAAAGGATGCTGAATAATGCTACTTCTCCTGATGTCCGGCCTCCAAACTCCCCCGACCTCAATCCAATGGATTTTTTTGTATGAGGCTCACTCGAACGGAACAAAAACCAAATCCCATGTACAACTAAGGACGAATTGATTGAGCGTATCAAGAGGGTTTTTCACCAATCTTTCAAGAGACGTCGTCAAAAAGAGTAGGTTCCGAGGGAGTATCGAGGCTGTTATCAAGGCAAGGTTTGGCTTTATCAAGTAAGAAGTGGCTAGAAGGTCTACAAAAACTGTTATATAGTTTTTGTCAATAAATCAATTTTTCTTTTAATAAAAACCTTTTTATTGAGACCTAAAAAATTGGGTTTTTTACCCGCTGCACCCTGACCGTCAATGTACGAAATTTGTTGTGATCCAAGTAAATTTATAAAAAGGCTTTAACTGTTCTGGCACTTGATTTGGATTACGAGTTCAAAAAGTCTCTACATAGTGACATGTGATAATAATTTTTAGTTACTAAGACGAGAGCGAAGAGGAAGGTAGAGTATAAATAGGTGGCATCATCCCTACTTCTTGATTGATGTTTGAAGAGGTGTTCAATGTCTTTTACATTGATTGATATGTCTATTTATTTGAGAGCATCAAAGTTATTAACATTATCTGAGTCCTTTGTGTCTTTCTCGCAAGTGTTAATTCATAGCTCTTCTTCCAGCTGTGTTTTAAATACTATTGTTATATAAAATTAATAAATTTAATAGAAAAAACATCAGCTCCATTTTCGTTTCAAATATTCAGTAGTTGGCATGAACAAAATGCTTATGCATGTGTTTCCTATATATAAATATATATATATATATATATATATATATATATATATATATATATATATATATATATATATATATATATATATATATATATAGGCACGTAAGCTGCTTAAGAGTACGCAAACGCTAGTCTTAAAATAATATAAAATAAACTAAACTGAGAAAATACATTTCTCATGGTCGATACAGCCCAGAATACATTAGACAATACGACAGAGGTGTAGATTCCGAGGGAGTAACTCGAAGATTCAAGTATTTTGAACCTCCAGGCAGAAAGAGATGACGCCCACACATCGCTAGTCGGGCTGCATGGTATACATCGCACCAAGGTGACTGACAACAAATTTCTTACAATTGTCAACTCTTCTGATGATGGAATAAAAATCAGGATAAATTCGTACATGTCTACTGAAGATTAGCTTACACGACGAAGTATTCACTAAAAATATGGGATTCACGAGTTATAGATTTTAATTCAAATTACTACGACTTGAACATTAAGTTCTATTATGAATCGAAATCAGCTTGTATTAACTATAATCATAAGTACATAAATACCAGATACTTCTAATACGAATGTGGTATTCTAAATTATACACAATTATACTTGTCGACTCAATGCATCTTTTTTGTCAAGTTATGAACATTTCTTTGAATAATTGATGAATTAATTAATTTATTAGAGTGCAATGAATAATTAATCATTATTGAGTGTGAGTCAAAATATCAGTGGACACACATTAAACTAAGACATTACTGTTGAAACAACACTCATGACAGTAATATCGACAAAGACTGGACATGATGCGTGATAGCACAGGTCACCCTAGCAGCGTCAGTGTTTAGGTCCTCTGTAGTCATGGGAGACTTTCACAGCTCCCAGGGCACCAGCCAAAGCCTGCTTCTCACTTCAGTCTTGTCAAACTTTTACTGCCTTCAGCTTGGTCTCTGGCTTCCACTCCCCGCAATATTGCTTATTCTGGATTATAGCCGTTTTCAATTTAAGGTAAGTATTCATCAAATTGGCATTCGTAGTCAGTTTTTCATCAAAATGGTTCAATGATTTATTTCAAATGTACCTGGGAATATTTCCTCTGTTTGATTTCAGAGAAGTATATGTTCATCTTATCACAGTGATTTTTATTCTCTTCATTGGACTGCTTAGATATTATAATTTTATTAGAATCTTATTCCAATACATTAGCTGTTAGTTAGGTTCCTGAAAAACATCTATGGGCTATTATATTGTTCTTCTGCAATGCTAAGGTAAAGGAATGCACTTCATAACGTCGTCGACCTTCTCGATACGAAACAGTTTCATTAAATAATCTTGTCGAAGCGATTCTAATGATATTGTGTTATGTTCTACTAGTTAATAAAATAGTTCTCCGTTCTTAGTTAGGAGTCAGTTTTTATTTCAATATGACTAGTAATTATAACAGCAATTATAGTAATAATAATCCAGTTAATATGGCAATAACAGCATTCTGCGTGAACATATTCCAAGTATTCGAACCAAATAAATTGTTACAAAAGTAAACCTCTTCATTCCACCGTAGAACAAGATTACAATTTAAGATACAACAATTTTTTTCATCTAGGGCATTTCAATACGAATTTTGACTGTTTTTGAACAATAGGTATTAATGAACCAATAACAGGACACATAATTTATCAAATGGCAGGTCTAGGAGATTCGAATAGACTTTCTGATAGGTACGTTCAGTTCGAGACACACGAATGAAGAACGTACACGGAATAAAAGTTGAATTTTTTTAAACAATTGTCAATGAATTTTTTTTTTATTTCGTCATGTACGTGTACAAGCAAATTTATAAACGTAGAAAAAAATATAGGAAAATTATTTGCCTCCAGAATGATCAGGAATATTATATCCAATTACATATATACATTTATGTTTGAACTAAGTCTAATGCTCATGTTTACGACTTCATGAAATTATTATCAGCGATAAAATGTCGTAGTCATTAATATAACTTAATTAGGTGAAGTTTCTATGAGAACTATGTCATAGTACATACTGCATATAAAGGCAACTTGAAATAACAAATCAATATAATATCTGTAGAAACACAAATTTCCCCACTTCTGTTCAGTTTTTCTTCACTTGTAAAAACTGAAGAAAATCAATACTGAAAGACAAGGAAGCAGCTGCCTTTTACTAATAAATTCTTTACGTGACTCTCGGTGTGTTTTACGAGTGTTGGAGTGAAAAGGACACTTGCTTTGTGTACCTTAAAACTATATCTCGAAAACAAAAGTCAATTTTTACCACGTTTTTCAGTAATCACGTGTTTCATTTAGCCCCAAGCACACCTACCATTAATTCAGATTATAATCATCAATATTTGAGACAGAATTATAAGCTCATGATGCATCGTGAGCGAAACAAAATTTTCCAGATTGATTTATTAAAAGAAACTAATTTTTTTAAGGCGAGCTTTATTATCCAGTTAGAGCTACGTTGTAAGAGTAAGATAATTTCGATGGAGGAGTTAAAAAAACAGAAAAGCAATAACTTTTGTTGTGGGTATTGGCATTGCAGTAAAAGGATTCCTGCCCAAAGCATCTTACGTGAGGGCTCTTGAACATTTTCACCTCTAAACTTCAGTTTTTATTTCAGTAGTTTCTTTCTTTTTATTTCAATTTTCATTTCAGAAGTTTCTTTGTAGCACTCAGAATAATACTCCAGCTTGAATCAAACCATGAAAAAAGTAAACGCTGTATTTATTCTAACCTTTCCCGCCACACGCAAAAACTACACTCGTACATGAGTCTTTACTTTGTTTTACAAAATAATAAAAAGCGCTAAATGACAGTCATTTAGACAGGTGCTAGTAACAGGTCCGCTTCAAAAGTTTTTTGATGCAACTGGATGTGTAAGTCGTTCAATTCAGTGTCTCACTATGATATCATATCTTATCAGAGAATAATCAAATATATTTAACAGAAACTGAATTGTACTGTTTCTTCAGTTTTCTTCAACTCAATGCTAAAATTTCTCAAAATTATGCATTCGTTGCACCATCGCATCCACACCTGGGTTTATTTTAGAGCAAATGCTTGTTAATTAGTTTCTATTTCGGATAGGTACATGCACCATTTAAAGTATACTCGTCAATTTTGCATACTTTCCATTTTATCACTGATATATACATTTTTTCCTTTACGAACCTGAATCATTTGATGTTATTGGTTGACTTTAATATTACGGTTTAACTCAGCGTTATTTTCATTGGGTTGCACTTGACGTCAGTGTGTAGATTCTGAGAGATCAATAAAGATGGTTTCCATGACACCAATCGTGACGTCAGCAACACTGGTAGTCGATTATATTTCATATCCATGCTTTCAGTTCGACCAACGTTATCCTCACTAACTCAGCCATTTTTAGGAATAGAAATTTTCTCAGGTATCAAGACTCACATTTCGTCTATCCTACGTCAAATTATTTTAGAATCTCACTGCAATGTTTGCCCGACAACATTTTCGTCCTGGATTTTCAAGGCCTCCCTTTGATCATCTTAGTAGTATAAATATGAACAGGTTGTGACACATATGCTTTTTCATGACATTTCATTGGGGATTTAAAGCGGCAACGTCATCAGAAGATATTTTGAATCAAATTTATTGTGCTTTTAGATCATCATTTGTTCATGTAAGTTGTGTGACTCACATATACATAAATGGGGCCTCATAGTATGCTAACTTTGAATCAACATCGCCAGGTGTTGATGTTAGTGAAGGAAAACTTCACGCACAAGACTAGATTGGTCTCAAAAGTCAACGATGCACTCTAGTCATTTTGTTGAACCCTGGGACTCCAACAGAATAGAATTAAGTTTTCTAACTGCAAACACAATGAACTGTGGTTGACTCGGAGGTTTGCAAAGTATTACATGTAATTGGAACCCCTAATCACAGATAAGGGTCTTGCAGAAGCTAACGTTCATTGTACTTCTTGGATACTAAAATAACTACAAGTGTCGACCCTCTTACGTGACTTTGAAAACGATGCACTTGAATGAGCTAGTAAATACTTCTTTTCGATAAGCATACAGGCATGAGTACCCTCACAGCTTAAAGAGTTGAAACAGGTATATCAAATGAAACTCAGTATGTATACATGAGTTCTAGTAGCACGTTCTAAAATTTGTGACAAAGGTTATTTCATGCTTGATTTGATCGTATAATAGGAGTATAAATTGCAAAAATAACCGAATCAGACTGGTTTTCATGTGAACTGTTGTAAAATACTGAAAACAATTGCATTTTAAATACATAATCATGTTTGAAAAAGAGACCGGGGGAAACAAGCCGTTCAGTATAATAACTTATCTCTCAATGTATTTGCCTACTTCCTTGCAATTGCATCGAGTGACTCGGGAAGACAAACATTTCTATAGAAAAAAGAGCTTTGTGTTGTCGTAAGGTAAACATGAAGCAGAAGGTTCATGTTTGCGTGCCTGTGATCAGTTGTTGATGATATCAGAATGCCCTGGAAAGAGAGAGCTTCGATGAGGGTAAGTGTAAGCTGGACCTCGACCTCGTTGGTAGTGCAAGTCTATTCATGTCGGTCCACGGTGGTGTTACAAAGCTGCGCTGGATATTGTAGAGGAACAAGAAAGTGGAAAGACTTTGACTAATTTTAGCGTAATAGTTGTACCTAAAGCAGTTATTAGTTACCAAGGTGGAAATACAGGCGTGGACACAAATGGGGAACAATAGGCCGAGAATTCAAGAAAGTTATTTGTCTTCTACAATACAGTGGCTGAAAATGTAATTTGTTTACAAACACCACGTTAAAATCCAACTTAAGTAAGGCAACAAAATTAACCGAATTGCTCAAATTCTTGCCATATCTACCAAAGAATTAATTCAAAATGTGCATAAATTGTTCTATAATTTTTCATGCTGACCAAGACATTTTAAAATTTGAAAAACATTTCCAGGTGGTTGACATAAGTTTAGCATTAATCTGAAGATTCTAACGCGAGGAATGCTTGAAAAAATGAAATTTTGAAATTCAATGTTTGTCCGTTGATTAGGAATAGTTAGCTTCATTTTTTAAGTCGTAAATTTAAAATATTTTGACCTCATAAATTTTAAATTCTCATTCGGATAAGAGCATATTATGAAACGTGACTTTTTTGCTGGAGTTATATTATGGACGAATTAAAACCAGCTTTATACTTTGCACAAACTAAAACTATGTAGAAACTCTACGCTAAGAACCTGCAGAAGCGGAAGAAAGAGTTAAAGAAACGAAGGAATAAAGAAAAAATGAAGATGTGTACTTTTTATACTACGTTATCACTGTTTCAAAATATCATGACAAAATTCAGGGAATAGCAAACATTGCAAATATTTTTTAAGTGAAAAAAAATGTAAGTGAAAAATAAAATCTAAAGCTTTACGAGACTGCGTAAGTTCTTGCTTGAAGCAGGACAACGCTCCTGCCACCCTCCTTGAATATGACCACTGAAGATCAGGGACTGCCATCAGCGAAAGCGACTAGCAGGCGAGTGTTGCAGGTGTTTGCATAACTCCTCGTTTACGAGTGTGTTGTATTAGCAGGACGATGCTCAGTGGCTTTTGTTACTTGTTTCACTGTGCTCTATCGAAATCTCATCACAGCAGAATAAATTCGAACGTGAACTTATCACGTTTTCGAAGTTCTCCAAATAACAAATTTTAATAATGTGTTCCTAAATCTTATTAAAATTAGAGTAAGAGATGTCAAGCAACGACGGTGTTAGTTCACACCACTCTCACAGCAAGAACTAATAATATAAATTGGGTTTTGAGGGGAAATAGTTACTGAGTCACAACGGGCACCTGTTTTTTTAGTTTTCTACCCAATAATTCTTCGTGAAATACAAAGATTAAGTATCTATATTTTAAGTTGATACATAAATAGTGAATGATTGGACATAAATTAATTTCAAAATACAGTTTGTAAAATTATCCTCTGTAGTCGTTACTGTATTGCTAATTATGCAATGAATGTGTTTTCTATGACTTTAAAAGGCATGAGACTTGGGTGACAACCCAAGAATGGACCAAACGACTCATACCTGTTATTATATTCTATTTTGGTCTTTTCCTGGAAATAACGCTTGTGAACACCTTTAATTACAGTAATTGATTGATAGATTTTAATTAGGAATCTGTCTAAGCATTTTTTTATCGTGAAAATCGTGATATGGAGACCATTTCTCGCTGGTGATGACGATGAGTTCAAATGACTTTCATTTCTTGGGTGAATATCCTTTCCCATCCAATGTAAAGGGCTCAGAATGTTATCATCGCTAGCAATGAACTGTTGCATAAGTATATCGTGCATGTCTCATTTGAATTAGATTCATAAGAAGTCTTTAACGCTTTCCCATTAATCTATTTTGACCTGTAACAACGAGGTGGATTTTCAAGTGTTTCATTTCGTAAAAAAACTTCTCATGTCACTCCTGTACCGTACGATTGCTAAATGTTTTTTTCAAAGGCTGTGCAGATCGTCTTTAGTGACGAATGCTTTCATTCCGAGCTTACACCAATAT
>VCRD01000053.1:107624-151139 GCA_006783055.1 Trinorchestia longiramus
GATAATTACAAAAGGTGATTGCGAATGATGAAGCTAATTTCAAATTGCAAATTATCTTATTATTGAACGATACTATTGATTAATAACAATTTAAGAAACAGTAAAATTGATTTGAAGCAAAAACATGAGCTCTAATTAATCTCGGTCCTACACAATCTCAATATTTCTTCATGAATGAAGCTATCAGAGTGTCATCAGTAAAACGAAGGTTGCAATGCTGAAAACCTCGACACACTGACCACGAAGTATCGATTCCCCAAGGTCTTGGGCAGTGGCTCCAGAACACACTGCGTGGTTGCCTGGGAACGAGCTGGCAGTGTTGGCATATTGCAGACATGCTGCAACATCAACTCCGCTGCGAGTTCTTAAGTCGAGGGAATCGAAAACTCTTGGGATAGGAAGTAAGGTAGTAATCAATATAAGTATTATCAGATGTTAATCAGTTCAAAAATCAGTGGTTTCTAGTTACTTCGATGAAAAGTTTGATCCCATTTTGTCATTCCTTACAATCTCCAGGGATAAAATACGAAAAAACATTATGCCATCTGCAAGAGTTTCCGCGAAATATTATACCATAACGAAATATTCCTCAGGTTCATGCTCGTTTTTATTAATTTTGTTCAAAGTTTCTGCAAGAAATTCACTGGGCTATCTTGGATCGTAACCAGCGGACGGGATCGTTAAATATATATATTTTTTGTTATAAATATCGTTCATTTGTGCCATTACAGAAGAAAACAGTCTTGCCGAATCTTAGCTTTAAAAAGTTGTATAGCGTGTTTTAGACATTGCAACTCAGATTTGTTTTTAATAAAACTATATAATTATGATCCTGGATTATACAGTCATATTTTATCTAGGCAATACCTGTGAGACATGAGGTCTAGGTGGTATACAGCACACTTTAATTTAACTTCAAAGTACACAGATGGCTAGTCCACTTAAATCTTAGATCATATTTTGCTGAGGAGTCGTCTGCTACACGAGTAATTATGAACAATAAATAATAAGTTAGAGCTTTTTTGAATATGGATCAGAACCGTTTTGTCTCTAATTGGTTTTAAAAAGCTAACGAAAACATTGAATCATTTACCCATATAATTCATTCATATCATGTATATCCCTGTCTTAGGCTAGTTTTTCTTAAATAATACATCATAAATTCACCATTACTCCGGATTTAATCTGACGTTTAACAAGAAGGCATGATCATTGATGTTAGCATGTTTGTCTCCGGCAGATTTAAAGAATTGTGATAGTGACCAGCGGCACGAGCAAGGATGGGGGGTTCGGGCAGCAAGGATAAGAACTCTGGGCTGCTGGAGACAATCACGGATCACGAGTCGTGCATCAACTGCATTGCTCTGTCCGAGGACCAGAGTCTGATGGTGACAGGATCCGAGGACTGCACAGCTAGGATGTGGAGTACCAAGTCCGAAAACACTGAATGCCTCGGCATAATGAAGTGAGGTCTCGCAATAACGTGACACTGGATGAATCAAAATGGAATGCTGATGAGCTACACTCAATTTCCTCGGTTAAAAACGTCAAACAATTATACGAAATTCGTTTAGAGTTAGTGTTTTTTTCATGTTGATGGCTCCCATTATGTAGAATAAGTTCTTCCATGGAGCTTGGCTTAAAGTTGATTTATTTAATTTGACTGCATTTAAATTTATTACTATTGAATTGCAAACATTTACCCGAAAAATGAAGCTCTCAAGCACTTATACTGAGAAACTCATCTCCAAGACGCCAGTATTTGGAAGGCTTCAAAACTAATGAATACCGCAGAATTATCTCTGCTATGATTGTTTTCAGGTGTTTTAATATTCTTGACATTTCTCAAAACTTGCATCCTTGTTTGAACTCAGAATACACTACAAGGGCTTTCAATTTTTAGTTTGTATAATTTTTAATTGATTGCTGTGCTATCTCTCTACCTTGAAGTAATGGCGTTCTTTTGTCTTTTGAATCTTCGAACTAATAATAATATTTAACACTGTAACTCATTTGGTAAGAGCCAGTGCCTCGTAATTATTTTCACTTAAATTGAATGTGCAATTTCAGTTAGCCCGCATAATGGCTGAAAATTTCCCATTTTGTTTCGCTTAGTTATTGAAACGATAACGATGATTTTAGAGTGTATCTGAGACCGTTTGACTAGATGGCGAACAGGAAATCATCATATTAATGAATTTTATTCACATAAAATTCGAAGAAAAGTAACCGCATTTTGAAATTGAAAGATCTTTGCTGGTCTGACTCTATAATACTAAAAACTCGTCCAGATACCACAAAGTGGTTTCTTGTCTTCCATTTCCTTTTCTAAGGTGTTAACTCTACAACTCTCTTACAAGACTTACAAATGCACCATTCTGCTCATTTCGTATACATATGAAGAATAATATAATCCGCAAACATAAAATGTTCTGATATTTTTATCAATTCATACGAATGTATTACGATCGTGCAGAGGTCATACGAGCTACATCACATGCATCACCATCAGCGATGTGTTCGTGATCTCGGGCTCTAACGACCGCACCATTAGGAAGTGGGACATGAGCACCTGTGAGTGTCTCTTCGTCTACAAAGGTTGGTGACGCTGTGCAAACGCTGGGTTTGTTTGAGAACTTTCTAGACGTCAGTGAAGTATGGGTACTTGCCATAGTGTCTTTCTTCAGAAAGTCCAGTGATTTGGTTTGTTTGAGTTGATAATTGAATACGGGGAAGAAATATAGGTACTTGCAAGTTTCTCTTGGTTTGTAAAAGTTTACGACGCTGTATGACGGTTGAGTTTGTTTGAAAAGGTTAAATAAGAGAATGAAAATAAGAACATGCGAGTGATTTTTGTCTGCAGTTGTAGATGGCGCAGTTTGTGTGTGAAAAGGCTTGAGTATTCAGTAGAAGAGTGGTATTTGTGGGAGGGAAATACAAAGCCCAGCGTGTCACTTTCACAACAAAGGTTGACACTGAGCACTGAGGTTAGTTTGTGTAAAGGAGAGCGACAGTAGCTAGTGGGTCATGACTAGCTATCAATGTCTCCACGACTACTGAAATTATGATTTTGACGAAAAAATGACGTTCGTCTTTCGTTTTGGTAGACAATTTCGTAGTATTTATGAGAAAGGTAAACAGGCAACAGAAAGCAAATCGAAAACGATATAATAACTCAAAATTGTTATCGAAATCACTTCTACATTATAATTTTGTCGAGATGTTCACGGAAAACGTCAAATCAGTAAGATCGGTCCATTCCCTGTCCGGTTTAAATGAACCCATCTTTGAGATAGAAGCAAATGTACGTAATTTTGCGATTGAACTTATTTTCAAGCTTTAAACTCAGATGCACTCTAGCAATGGAAGTTGATCATAGTTTTTACTTATCATGCTTCTATTATTGCTTTTAATAGAGAACTTATCATGCGTTTAAGAAGGCATTTAATAAAGGACTTATCATGTGTCTATTAACCCTTTTAACAGAGGTATTATCATGTGTCTATTTACGCTTTTAATAAAGGACTTATCATGGGTCTATTAACGCTTTTAATGAAAGCCTTATCATGCGTCTGTTAACGCTTTTAATAAAGGACTTATCATGCTTCTATCAATGCCTTTAATAAAGGAGTTATCATGCGTCTATTAATGCTTTTAAAAAAGGACTTATCATGCGTCTATAAAGGATATACTGGCCTTGACAGGACACACGGCCAGGATCTACCGCCTCATCTGCACCGGCGACTTTATCTTCTCGACGTGCTACGACAAGACTGCCAAGGCTTGGCTATTTGACGAGGAAGATCTCTCTGACGATCCTGACGAGTACGGCGAGGAAGAGAAAGCTGAAAAGATGTGTATCAGGACCTTCAGGGTGATTATTGGCGCATTATTGTTTTCTTTTTACAACTTCAGCCTAAAGACCTGAAGAACACATTCCTTTTTGCTCACACCAGATGAAAAAAGCGACGTTCATAAATCTGTAAAAGACAGTGACAAAAAAATCAGTGACACTGATACCTTATTTTCTGGATGCTAAGGATTTTGTTACTAAATGCATTATTCACAGCAATTTTGGATTATTTTTAAGACCAAATATAATGATCTGCAAGTCTGTCGTCTCAATCGTTTATAGGTGTTCTGACTTCGCTAGTTTTGCAAGTGAGGGCAGTTCAAAACAATGGTTTTCCGTATGACGTAAATCAGGCACGTTTGCTTATACGTTTTCATGTGTCTTAATTATGGTTAAACGAGTAATTTTCTTTTCAAGTGTTTCTGTCATGATAACTTCATGAACTGATCGCACGCATGTTATAAAACAGTTTCAGACTGTTACTATAATATTTATTTAGTCGTACAATTAGTTGTATACCCATAAACCATTTTAAAAGACAAACGTTCTTTCTAATTTTGAATTCATCTGCTCGTTTTTTCAATATATTGGTAGTTCTACTCAAGGAAGACCAAGAACACAAAGTTAATACATTGAGGTGAGGGAAGATAAATATTTGATACCTGCAAATAATATAATAAACACTATGTTTATTCTGTTCGTCACGTCCATAGATCATTTAATAATACACGAATTATGATGGATTCATAATCTTTATCGTTGGTAGAAATGACTTACAAAAAAGCTCAAAGTGTTTTTATTTTATGGTTTAACTGAAAAATATAAAATACGCACAGTTACAGTAACGGTGAGAATGTTGGAAAAATCCATTCAACGCAGCTATTTACTGAAGTTTTCGCCCACAGCTCGGTCAAAATAAGAAACGTTTGAAGCAAATAATTATTCATCGATAATTTTCAAGCCTATTAATCAAAAATATCAGTATAGAAGTTTTATTCCTTCAGTTTATGTATTGATTCCAAATGACATCAAATTAATTCTAGCTATACAGAGACATATATATTCCAAAATTAGGTAGATATAACTCTGGAATAAACAGGAGTTTTCTCTACGTTTTTGTTTCATTAGCCAATACATTTCTACTCTCGAGGGCTTCAATTAGAAGGGGCATTTAAACCCAATGCTAATGTATGTATCATGCATTAATTTTATTGGGTTAAAGATTTTAACTTTTCTTAGGGCCACACTCTGGCGGTGTACCCCATCATCTACATCCCGGCAGAGGGAGATTCTGGTTTGGGTGACGAAGACGACGACCAAATTGAGATCAATCCACTGGACATCATCATTACAGGCAGTGCTGACAACACCGCCAAGTCATGGTCCTTCGAAAACTGCAGTTGTATCAAAACCTTCAAGGTGAGTTGTTCTGGTTCCTTAGTGGCAACTTCCCTTGAATTGGGTCATTTTTTGGTGGGTGTTCTTGTATTAACGATATTTTGAAGCAGTGAGACGAAATTTTATTGTTTCTTGCAACTCCATTTCAATTTCAATTTTCAGGGTGAAGTAAAGACAATTTGTCTTTTTTTGGGCACTGCATTTGAATTATGGTGTTAAGAGTAAGACAAAACTCGTCTTTCTCCTGGCAACCACACTTGGATAGTGATTTGCAGAACATGGAGTAATTTTGTTTCTTTTTATAGCTACCGAAAAAAGACTTGATTTCCATATTGAGATTGGAAATTTCTAATTGGCTTGTGGCAATTTTATTTGACTTGTCATTTGTAAGATACAATGGAGAAATTAGCTATTTACTCGTGCAGCTGACGCTAAATCAGCTGCATGGCCAAGTTTATCAGCTGAAATTCTGTTTTATCTTCACAAATGGTATTGTTTAACGCACATTTATATAAATAGAAATGAGTATTTGGGATGTACACATGTATGCATCATGTCATTGAAAGTGCACTGATGAAAAGAGTATTTATTATCATAATATGTGTTTTAGTTTTTGCACGAAGGCTTTGCCAGCAAGATTTTTTTTAGTGATAGAGATAATAACACAAAATAATTTGTGTCTGTAAAGTTTCATGACCATTAGTTTTTAACAAAATTCTCCCAAAATAAGCTCGAAATCAATCACTGAAGTTCCGTAAAATTGATTACAAACTCCTGTCTTCCGATGCTTCTTTTCATTTAGGCAACTGATTTGTCACATCTATTTTCGTTCATCTCTTACTAATAACGTATTCAAATCGAGTTATAAGGACACGCTGCCTGAACCAATCAGCATCTTCAAAGCAAGTATGCAATTGCTATTACACGTATCCAGTATACGCACAGCCGTAAAGTACCGAAGTCACTCACTGCCACACCTTTATTGAGTAGCTACACTTTCAAACTAGAACATCAACCATGATATAAATGTTGCCTTACCTGTGGAAGTATGAAACTTTTCCCAAAAGGTAAATCTAACAGAAAATTCAGAAGATATTTAGAGCGCCAATGCCAAGGAAACCAATGTTTTGTGGATCCCACCTGTCGCGATATTCGTTATGAACCTCTCAGTGAGTCAGATGAAAGCACAAGTATGATCAGACGGTTTTGTGTAGGGACGATGAGTGACGACGATAATCATCCACGGAATTTAAGCCCACACGGCATGGGAAATATGGGCATGCCACCCGTAAACAATTTCCACAACCGTTCCCAAGAGTCAGAAGCATTTTACTACGGATTGATCCATGACTTCAATCAATCCAGAATCGTCGATGAGCTGGAGCCCATTTAACGAGTAGATTCAACACCTGAATGTCACTTAGACTCTTCTAAAGCCTTTAATCTCAGTCTTGACGATACGTCCTTTCATTGGGAGTCGTCAATTTTAGAAACTCTCTCTGAGAGTTTATCGCTATCAAATGATGATTGGGTCCTGAATTTGGATGATGAAGTTGAGATGTTAGAACAAGTCATAGAGTAAGCAAGTGAAAGATTAAAACTGTCTAAAAAACTGCGTAGCAATCACATAAGGTATCTGCGAGGGTGCATTTTTCACTTCAGAAACCGAATAAAGAAATTATTGGGTGAAATAATCGAGGTTGTAGCTTAAGATGGCATGTATTATCAGGAAAAGTGTCAGGTGTTGCAGTAGAAACATCAGTAAGTAAAAGATAAATTGTAATTACGATTGAATGATCTGAATAATCTTTCAAATGAAAATAACGAACTTGTGGAATTCAAGGATACGCATGCAAAAGCTATTGACAAGCTTCAGAAAAAGTTGAGCGACACTGAAAAAGAGCTAAGCGAACTGAGAGCTAGAGGTAGCACTTAGGATATTAGTAGGAAACCAGATAACGAAAATTATCTAAAAGTTTTATCTGAGAGCAAAGAATTAGTTCAATAAAATGAAATTCTTTCATCGGCTAATGCTGATTTGAAGTTGTCAAATAAGTAACTAAAATTGTAAGCTGCGTCTTTATTCGATTAATTGATGTAGTACCAAAGCAGTTAGGAGAGGGAGTGTTACCGTAAAGATGAGGAAAAGTGTGACAAACAGCTCGTTATTTAAAACTTTGCTGATGAAAATGACGTGTTATTTAAGTAAGTTGCAGAAAACTAAAAGCAGTTGCGTGACATGGAAAAGGAAGTAAACAACACCCGAAATGAAAATTGTCAACTTAGTATGTCTATGAAGTGCATGCAGGAGAAACTTTCAGCATCGCAACTGGAGTTCGAAGAACTTTCTATCAGCTATGAAGCGCTCAAAAATCAGCTGAAACAAAACCGAGAATAATGGTCTTAGTAGTTAGAGCTACGTGAGAAAAAGTTCAATGAGACTGAGAAGGTAGTTCTAAAATAGTAGAAGTTGTTGCAAACTTTGGAAAATGACTTAAAGGTTCAGAAGCAAGAAAACATTGATCTTAGAAGCTAGATTTGTGAGTAAAAATTCCAAAATCAAACGCCATGTGAAGAAGTGTGGTCAAAAAACGGCCTTGTAATAGAAAACCATTGTCATTTAAATGAAGAGTCAAAGTAAAAGGAATGGCTAAAACAATATGGAAGCAATGAAACGCAATGCTAATTCAACCAGAAAATACCTGAAGACCCTCAAAAGTAAACATAACTGCATTCCAGTAAATTTATATCTGAGGAACATAGGCAGCCTGATGCTTAGGTTTGTAAATTCGGCCCAAGTTTCCACACAGCGCGTGTTCAACAAAGAGTAATAAAATGCCCAGGCAAAGGAACTAAAGCAAACACTGCTAGATCCAATTGCAGGGAGGAATTGTAACAGACGCGGCTTTTTGCTGAGCGATGTGTTGAATAACAGAAATCTTTGAAACTCTGCTCTCTTGAAGCTAAGTATTTTGACAGGAGATTAAACTAGGAGGATGAGATGAGTAGCTAAGAAAGTAAGGAAGAACTTTCCATATTTTAATAAAATTGTACAAGTACTGACTCAGTTTCAGTCATTAGGCCTGATTAGTTCACCAGAATCTGTAATAGCTCAAAGGAAGAGGAAAGATCGAAAAGCTTTTCCTAATTTAATTCCAGGTAAAGAATGATCTCATAGTCATATTGTGCAAATAGTGATGATCAACCGTGGAAAGAATCTGAAGATTGTAACTCGATTCTTAACGTGGACGAAGAACTAGGAAGTGAATTGTTATTGGGAGACGTTTCATAGCCTCGAATGTTAAAACACTAGTCGATTGATGATAAACTTAGTGGGGAAGATACTTTCACCATCGAAAGTGGTGACAGTGACAGAAAAACTCTTGAGAGATCTAAAAGTACGGCCTAGGAGGAATTATCTCTTGAGTACGATAATGATAACAAAATTACTGATTATTTAAACAATAAAAGTTAATGTGGATAATGGGACGCTTCTTTCAACACTCGAAAGTCTAGAGAAAATATTGATCGCACTGGAGAGAAATAGAAAGCCTGTAAAATAAGTAAGGAGCATCAAGAGTTGTCCAACAATTGCAGAAAAAACGCTAATTTGAGCAGAAATGTACCGAATTAAGCTCCAAAAACGTTCAGACTGTGTCAGGGAAATGTATCACAATTATAATCTGGCAAAAAGCTACCAACACAATTGAGTGCACGAGAGACTTAATTATAAAGGAATAAATTGAGTATGTAATATTAAGAAAACCGTTCATAACAGAAACGAGAGTTAGCAAAAAAAGCACCGGAGAAAAAAATTTGGAGATGAAACGTTTTGATTCTATGCAAGTTAATGTTACAAGCTGGTATATTTTTTTGTAAAAAGTTAAACATGATTAGTAAAACGTGCGTCTCTCATCATTCTTTTTCACTTGTTTTCTCTACCGGCCTACTTTTCAAGTGCACGCAGTGTTGAGGGTTATTGCTCAACTAAGTCGACATCCCTGTGGTCAAGTGGTTACCACGTCGAGCTTCAACTCTGCCAATTTACGTAGAGTTGAGCAAATTCCTGTGTTCGCTATACTATCAAAAGACTGAACTCAAAATATGATGAATGAAAATTAAAACTTCATTTGAAGGAATTTTAACAGACAAGGGTACTGATGAAACAAAACTACTCTCTAATAGGGCATAATTCATCGTTGCCTTAAATTTCAATGGCTTCAGGACAGCAATAAAACATAACCTAAAAGAAATACTACTCTGTTCAAATAGTTTCACTCAGAAATTATAGAGATTGACTTTCTTCATGTTAAATGGTGCTCTAGTGCTCAATCACATTATACCTCGACGCTATGAAGTTGGAACATTAGTCTTATTTTGTGCGTGCATTGTCATGCAGTGCTTACGTACGCAACGTTTACCCTTTGTTAGCAGTATTTTTATACTCACAACAAATGATTACACGCTGTTCTTGTGATGAAAACGTCACCATTTCAAGTATCAAAAAGTAGTTCTCCTTCTCACAGCGATCACTAGAGTTCTGTGTGTCGTACAGTGCTGTCATCTCTGTCACGCATTTACAAGTGCAAGCGTATTTAAAACAAACCTTATGTTTCTATCTCGTTCCAGTATCATAAAAAAGTGATAAAAAGTATCACAGGTGTTATAACACGACTACACCTCGTATTTGAATAAACCTCGTATGTTTCTGCCTCCGGCAACTTCTAATTAAAATTTTCAGGTCTTTTAGCTGAGCATCATTTTACTCATTTTCTGTCCCGTAATTGCTTAGCAAAGTATCCGATTTCAATTACCTGAAAAAATTTAATAAGTTATTTCCGGAGTACTAAGAAGTGTAACCGATGGCAGGGCCACCGAGCTGCCGTCATGTGTATGGTAACGGACGCGACGGGCAAGACACTGTACACAGGCAGTGCTGACAAGACTATTCGTTCATGGAACATCCAGCGCGGCGACTGCCTCAAGGTAAAGGAGTGCACAACACCGTCCACTCATAGAACATCCAGCGCGGCGACTGCCTGAAGGTAGTGTTCAAAAGACTATCCGCTAGAACATGCAGCTGGTGACTGCCTCTTGGTATTGTAGCTTCACAAACAATTATCTGAACAAGGTCATTTTCAATTAGCTATGCTCTCAAAAAGAAATATGGGAGCACCTAAATGCAGGAGAACCTATTTTCCATTAAAAGGTTACAAGTCCATCGTCTTAGCACTTTCAACTGTCTCCTCGAAGTTCAATACCACTACCATGAACTATAGTTGGTTAGCATAACCATTGTCTGGGTACCACACTTCCAGTTTTAATGTTGTCTACAGCAGGTAAGGGCCTGTTGAACCAGAGCAATCACCGAGAGAAATGTTTTCTAAGGCCAATTTCTACTTTCAAAGCATCAACCTGGATTTGTTGTTGATTAATACGGAGTTAAGAACTTAATATAGATTGAGTGATTTTATAGTCTTTTCTTATTATGTATAGCTTTCTGCGGTAAATTATACAACAGGCTTTGTGCGTCTATTGCTTTTATAATTGCCTTCTTCATACTCACCAAATTGTACATACCGTCATAGTTTTTCCGAAAGATCTCAGCGCTAAAGTTATTTCATGAATCTCTTACAATCAAGGAGGTCGAAAAATTCTTGTAATCTAATAAAATATTATGAAATCTCGATACTGTTATCTCTCAGTTGACTTCACAGAATAGCTTCAAGCCTCTATTACAGCAGCAAAGATAGAGGTATTGTCATGAGCAGTTTCCTGTGAATAGCGAGGCTCTACCTTACTACGTCGTGTTGAATCTTCCACTATATATTCTTCAAATAAATAAAAAATAGAAAAGAGCGAATCAGAACCTGTTTTTATGTCTAGAAGTTACTTAAGAGTGCAAGAAAAACTAAAGTTAGATTTGGGAGCTACGTGAACTAATTTATTTAAAAACATAATTTTAAACTAGAAGTGAGAATAAGTTTGAGATTATAAATCAGAAATGAGATACCTGATTACATGACATGGGGACCGTCAACTTGAGGCACCTTCTTAAATCTGCTGTCAGTTTTCTTCGAAGTGAGGTATGTTATAACTTGACTTATCCGACAACATCAGTTGAACAACCGAATAAGTGAAGGCTAGTTCAAGAGAAAAATCTCTGCTTCCTCTCACAACTTACCCTCTTATCTAACCATGCAGTATCTCAGAACAACACGTACACTGGTATTAAGAGGTCGACCTGCATTGTGTGTGTGTGCAGAGTGAAACCTGCAGAGTTGGATATTTCTCGCAGGTGATGGAAGGCCACGAAGCACCGGTCATGTGCTTGACTGTGATCAACAAACTCCTCTACTCGGGCAGCCAGGACGGCACGGCAAGGTGCTGGGTGCGCGAGTTTGGTGACTGCACCAGGGTCTATCGCGGGGCCAAACACTCCATCGTTGCTATCAAAGTACAGAAAGGGATACGTAAGTTTTATTGACTGAGCCTATTCCATTCGTTCGTTCATCGTTTACAATTTGTTTCACCTCAGTTTTTCGTAATGTTTTTAGTTTTGTTACTTAGCTGATCTTGAGCACTAAAATTATCGATGATTCGATTAAACTAATTATTTCCACACACTTAGCAATGGTATGTATGCTTATTAAGCAGAACTACGCTACTACCCCTTAGATCAGGACTATTTATTCTTGAGTAGAAAGATGAACTCGCTTCTAAGTTTTCCCCCTTCTTCTTTATTTAATTATGACAAATTATTTAGATTTTTACCCCATGAATTACAATTACTTACTGAGCTTGTTTAGCCATGTTCATTTCCTAGTTAATTGCAATTCGTTACTCAACTAATTCTGCTCACTCTTTCAATTCACTATTAAGGTTAATCTTAGCATGTACCTATTCAAATTTTAATCATCTATCTTATATCCCCTTTTGTCAACGATCTCTGTCTGCCGATTTAGACGTCTTATGCCTCTGACACCTCTAATATACAATTTTTTGTTCTTGAACCAGAAAAAGTTTTAGTCTGCATAAGCCACCAGACTTAGAAAAGTTGTAGAAACAGCGGCAGGTTTGACGACTACTGTGGTGGGAAACAGTTCGTGTACAGTCTGGTTAACATTTGAGAATTAATATTCCGGAACACATTCGAGAAATTAGTTTTAGCTTTTTCTTATGACTATTTTAAAATACAACTTATAATGTAAAAAGTATAATGTATGAGTAAAATTTAAGACTCTTTCCTTTGCACCGTTGTCGGACATCGTCAAAAGTTCTAAGCACAAAGAACTTCGGACCAGAGAGAGTAATACTTAAATAATACAACTTCAATTTCAGATTTTCCAACTACAGTTTCCTTAATTAGTCAACCCTTATGACTCAGCTTTTTGCACTTCTTGTTAATCAATATCACACCTCTGGTTGAGAACAGCGGGAGTGCAGTAATGAAGCTACTACATGTTAAACATACCTACTTAAAATTTTACACCACCAGCTTGGTCGAACACCACCAGTTTGGTCGACTGGTGAGCGAACTCGCTTGCAATGCGAGAAGACCCGGTTTCGAGATCCGCTGCCGCGGTGGTCAGTTTGTGTATGACCATCGCTGGCTAGAATTACGGCATGGGACTTGGGTACCAACCCAAGAATAGGCCAAAAGGCTCGTTCCTATCGGCTCATTCTATTCTATTCTACTCTACTTCATTGTTGTTGGATTACCTGGCTAACTGCAGAGCTCACCTAATATTTGCGCTCAGTGTTCACTGCCAGTGGTGACACCTGTGCGAGGGCCTACGACGCCAAAAGTGGAGCTCTCAAGAAGATCTTCCAGGGCCACGAGACAGGCTTGCAATGCCTCGTGATTGTGGACAAGAGGATGTACACCGGAGGCTCGGATTCCACCATCAGAGTCTGGGACATCGCAAATGTCGAGTGAGTCTTGGTTCTTCTGCGCTTGAATGTGAGTTTTTCTATCCAAAGATGTGTAGTATTTGAGATGCGTGTCATTTTAGGTGATTTCGTGACAGTCTACGACGCTAAGTATAGTAAGATGTAGCCGGTAAGTACAATAATGAATAAGGAAAATATTCATTAATGTATGGAGTCATAAGTGCTAATACGTATTGATTTTACAAGCAACACATACATATGTGAACTGGAAAGTGTCGTCATTATTTTTCAATTAGCCATGACAGCAATTGAAGAAGGTAAGAACTTTTTGAAGTAAATTTCCAACACTTTCTTCTTGAAACGTTTTTCTTTTTAGATTAATTCCATCGCATGAAACTTGTTTTAGGAGAAATTCAGGGTAAAATCGTAAAAAGTAACAAACGGCCTTGCTATAAATGGTATATCATAAGGAAAAATTTTAAATTTATTTGTCCTTCGATGTGGGGACTGAAAAGATTGGTTGTTTAGTTTCCACAAATTATAGAAATTTTTACAAGCTGTTCAGAAATCAGTATTTTTTTCAGGTACGTGTATGTAGTAAAATTTAGTTCTATATCCAGTTGATGATAGCTGGTAGAACTTTCATGCATCAATATTTCAATCTATCACTTGAAAATTTATAGTCTTTTCGGGAGACAAATTGAGTAAATCCTTTTTAGAGTTTTTATACTCTTTTGATACTATATATGTCATTTTAAAACTCTAATTGACTGCTGTACCGTGTTATAGAAAACACATAGTTAACCTCATCGGATATTTCCATCGCATTTTCAGAACACACAAATAATTTCTCGGTGTTACAGCTTAGAACTGATGAACATCTTGCTGGAATCTTTGAACCTTCAAGATTTGAACTGTCTCTTCTGTGTGAAAATGTTCAACTTTTTCTATTCTTTTTTAGATGTAGTCTTGTAGTCCGAATTTTATCCTCTTCCCTTTTATTACTAGATTTTCATTATGACTCCGTATTTTACAATTAGATACAATATTCATCGTACAAGGTGTCCCAGTAACTTGGAGACACATAAATACATATTTTTTAATAAATGGAATTTCCAGTATTTTTTTGCTCAATTGAAATGTCTAGTCGTCCGGAACGTTCGATGTGACACATTTTTCTTACTGAACATTGTCTTTCCATTACACTGTTCGTGTTGATGAATTTTTAATCTTTTATATAACACTAACTAAGTTTTATGGTGTTAAATTCAACTACCATCTTTTGATGTGAAAATTCTTCACGCCCATTGAGAAGTACCATCTCAATTTTTATTTCTTTTGAGAAAGCCATATTTATCTGTGGCAATAAAAAATTATGCTTAAGAAGACTTCCTATGAGTCCAGACTTTAGGAACATTTTGAAGTAGCTCTTTGATCTTAGATTTGTGCATGGAATCAATTCAGTTAGTTAATTCTTGTTCTACATCTTCTTGTTCTGTTTGATTTTTTACTCGAGTCTCTAAATTCGAGGTTTATATGAAGAAGCTCTCAATTATAGTTGTTCTGTTTTAGCCTGTACATGTTTTTTGATACATGAAAATATTGACACAATGTTTCATTGATGTTGGAGGTTTTAAACTTACTTCCTTTTGTAAAATTAGGAATATTTAAGTGCATTACATAGCACTCAAAAGCATCACGTTCTTTCTTTAATTTTGGACGGTAAACGAAACCGAAGACAAAGACTATATTATGCATATTCTTGCTCTTATTTTGCATTGCATCTAATTTTGTATTAATTTTTGTTATTCATCGACCACTGCCAAGTTGGAGCAGCAAAATGTATGCTATTTTCTTATGACGGAAATTGCGAAAGAATTGTAGAGGATCTGAATAAACCATTATCTAGCCGTTGAAACCCGCTTCGAATTTTTCTCATCATTAGAAGATCCACTGAGCATCGAAACAATGACCAAAACAATATAAATAATAATAGTAATCTTGATTGACTTCCGAACGCCTTGTGTACTCTTCAGCAAAAGCAACGACGCAAACAAGGATGAACCTGAGAATGGAGCTGCGGCAGCACCGGATTCGAGGTAAGAAATATCCTCCAGAAAGTCAAGCTCTCATTCTTAGGCTGCTCCTCGGCTTGCATCCGTACTGCAACAGAATACTGGTGTGAAGAGCCAGTCGTCAGAAATATGGGAAGGATTTCAGATCCAGTTTGTAGTTGAGTGTAGATTATGACCGATTCATTTTCTTAGATCATCAAGCTACCCGAAGAATATTAGTATGAATCGTTAAGCTTCATAAATGATACGAACCGGATTTAGTTTCATTTCATTGTTTACAGTAAGACATACCCAATAATGTTTATTGCTGGATCATAGAAGTAGTTGTTCTTAAGAGCAATCCTATTTTGCTGACTAGGCTGCCAAGTTCAGATGTTCAAAATGTTTTTAGACTTGGATGTTACTCTGCATACCTCACTTTCGTGCGGATATCCTCTTTACTGTTTAATATTTAACTCCATGAGTCTGCCATATAATCTTATAGCTACAGATTTAAAAGTGTTTGAGAGATGCATAGCCTCGCAATCTTAAATGTTTCTTCGATGTTTTATCCCGGCTAGCTTGACACTCTCTTCTAAAGAATTTTCAGTCAATCGAACGGTATTCCCACTACTTCAGTAGCAGACTATAGAATGCAAAAAAATATCCTCTTATTTTATGCATCAAATCTTTCAAGAAGAGACTCTAACAAATATATTCAGAGGATCAATGTATACCTACTTCTTGAAAATTTGTTCCATTACTTGCCGAAGAGCTCGTCAGTAGTTATGTGACTTATGTGACAAATAACTAGAATCCTAGCTCTGTAGGAACTCCAGCTTAGAGGTTAATAAACAATCTCCGTCGTTATTTCGGGTAAAATTTCTCTCAAGCTCATGCACATGAGTAAGAAAGAACATAAAATTACGTTTCCGAACAGGTTTCGCAAGTAAAAATTCGGCATGTTGATTTTAGCTTTTCATCACCTGCGCCTCGTGCTTATGCATGCGTAAAAGCCCTTCAGTTTTACTCTTAATGACGCGTTTCAACATTGCAACTTACAAAGAAAGCTCGTTCTTTTTTGCGTTCTAAGAAATTTAACGATTATTAAATTATTACTTGCTAGGTCAAAGCTTCCACCAAAATAGCCTCATATGTTATAGTTATATAGTAATTATTTTTGCTTTGCTAACTCTCCAGTTGGACTAACATCTTAAAACATAATGTAACTATTCAGAAGCTATCGAGTTCTATTTGCAAAAATCGGCTGGCATTTATTGACAAAGACAGATTTTTGGCCGCCTAACGTAGTCCTATGTTGATTCCCATTATCAAGAATATTGTTTTAAAATAAATCAATTCAATGCAGTTAATGGCGTACTTTGTTTTGTAATATTGGGTGTATAAAATTTTAGCAATGGCTCATTATTGTCGTATGGTCGAGCAAAATTTTCCATGCAATCGTGAAAAATGTTTCCTTGCATCAGACGTGCAAAATTTTACCTAGTTTATGACTATGATTATAAAACAGACATGTGTCCCTTCAAACACTGACTGTAATATCGTATTCATTAACTTAAGTTCCATGCATGAATGCAACGAGATTGTAAAACTTTCCTTTGTGTGATTTACTACAATTTATCGCATGTATGGACTTTGCATGATATCTATATTCTCAACTCCAAACGTGTGCATGAATTACTACAATGTTATTTATTACGTACTCGCATCATGGTATTCACTACTCTAACTTCATACACAAGGTGAGTAACGTGGGGCGCCTCAGCTTCACTTCACACATGCATATATTACTCGTATACTCATGTGTGATGTTCTTTTCGAACGACTTGCAAGATCTATCATTTTCAAATGAAAGTCAGCGATTTACAATATCCAGGATATGCCTCAACAACTCTGGACATTCTAAGACAACGATGGCACCTTAGTTTTGAAACCTATTTTGAATATGACAGCTATAAGTATAACGTTAGTACTTTCTGCGGTGATATTACAACAGATGAACTTGACTTGTATGAGTAATAAAATCCCTGTATTAATGAATAAAAAACAATATTTCATCATGTTTCCACGGCAAATATTTCCCAGTTCTAATACCCAGTAAATTTGTTGTAACTCTTAGGTTTGTCCAGCTTTAACATCTTGAGCGCCACGGGCTCCCCTTGTCATGCATTCTGAGATTTATGTAACTAACAAGACGAAAAGATTCCGACTTGAGAACGTGTGGGAGTGCACTCATATACTCGTATATAGTTCGTTTTATTATGGTGTGTTGTGCAGCTTGACAACAATATACGCCAATATGTTTATATGTTTGAAGTTTTCAACCCGTATACCCTTGTATGATGACATACCTATTTGGATTGTTCTGGATTTGCCTGTGTTAAATTGTACATGTGCGGCATGTTGTATTGAGTGTTCCATATACATAGATTGACCGAAGTGACGCTCTTGAAGTTACTTTCGATATGTCTTCCTATTTCCAGCAAAAGCCTTTTGTGGTAAAATAATAAGTTTCTAGTATAAAATTTCAAAACGTTTTTTCCAGTTGGGATTTTAACCACTTTTTGAGGAGGAATCTTTACTTTATCCAGGAATTTTCAGTATTTTTAAAAATTTAAAGAATTTAGATAATATGAGAAGTGCTGCACCGCAAGCTAGCTCTTCAATGGTTTTAAGTTTCTAACAAGTTGATTCTTCGTGTACACTGAATCTCGTAAGCATTGCTAATAATTTCTAGATGTCATTATTGGCGATGCTACCTTGCCTAAGCAATATATGTAATGTAGAATGGAGGTTTTTCTGCAAGGTTGTTACAGAGTTAGGAATTTGGGATGTTTGAAGATTACGGTGTTTAGAAATGGTGTTAGGTTATCATTAGGAAAAGGAGTTGTGTAGTGCTCAGTGTTCAAATGTTGATGTGAAATCATAGTATAAATTTTATATTATCTTATAGATGTTTATAATTTTATATTGCATATTTATATTATACTTGTGTTGTAGATGTTTGTGTGGTAAGTTATTTTAGGATGTAGTTATGGTCTTAAGAGATTTTGGAAATAAGATTGATGGTGATATCAGGTTTTGGTGTTAGAAAACTATTACGAGATCATTGTGGTTGGAGGTGGCGGCGTTTAAGAAAACTATTGGTTGTAAGTATTTACACTATTTAATAGGTTTTTTCAGAAAGATTATCTAGTCGACAGACCATAATGGGAGGGGCTATGGTGTTTCGATGTAGAGTTTGATGGTTATAGTACTATGACGATTTAATGTTTGAGAATTATTGTGTCGGGTGTTTGCAAAGTTAGGTTCAGCTGAATACAGCACTGCCTCTGTAAAATCTGAGTTGCTTAATTCGTTTCTTAAATTTAATTTACTAAGTTTAAACATAATTCATTCAAAATAGAATTGCTCCCAAGTCAATAGATTCTCAAACAAATAAATTTCTACAGGTTTTGTGAAATTACTTCTACATGATGTTTGGGTCTCGATGTTCATTTTTACTCAGCGTATTCAGTCAGACCATCAGGTTTACCTGTGTGTGTTGCGCACATCCATGCTTGTAGCGCAAGCTAGCCATCACATTCTAGTTGAGGTGGTCCAGTAGACTTGACATGTTTACCTGCACATGTGTGACTGACTTAACCCATCACTTCAGTTCTACTAGAGTAGGTGGCTTAGCTCATGTGTTCAGGTGCACAGTTGAAACTGCGTCACATGTATGTCTACCCGTACTTGCATGGGTTCAGGTGCAGCCAAATTATCCCATATGTTCAGGTGTATAGGTGTAACTGGCTTGCCCCATGTATTTGGCTGTACAAATAAAAACTGGTTAATCCCAAGTCAACTGTACAGATGTAACTGATTTGTCTCATGTGTTCAGCTGCACAAGTCTCGTATAAATATACGAGACTTGTGCAGCTGATACATATATCGTATATACTCTCTCGTATAAATATAACTAGCTTGGTAAATGTTTCTCTCAACATGTGCAGCACCTTTAGAGTACTTGCACGAAACGATGAGAATTTTTTACGGAATGAATAAAATAAAATAATAAATGAGCCTTCAGGTAATAAAGTTGAATAGGTACTATATGAGCCAACAGTTTTTAAATCCTGGATTTCCATTTAGTGCAGGTCTAAATTTTCATGAGTATCTAAAATGCAAAAATATATCATTTTAATTAGCTTACCTACAATAATAATTTCGGTTTACTAAGTACCTTCTTTAATATTATTGATAGAATAAAGTAAAATAGAACAATTTGATATGCACTAGATTGCCTAAAAGGGATTTTAATTACTGAAGGATAGGTACGTTAGCAAGAACGACTATAACATTGTTTACATTTGCGTTTACAGCCGCGAGGAGAACAATATGCTGGACGATGATGCAAACCACAACAGCATGCCCTCTAGCAAGCAGGAGGAGATGCAGCAGAAGCGACTCAATGATCTCGAAAACCGACTGGACGAGTACGATGATGTCGACATAGCTAGCAAACCCAACGTTTAAAGCAACCAAATGAAAAACTTTTAACAGGTGCTTATGCAAAAAATTCACGGAGAACATGAGAGAAAATTTATTCATCTATGGTCAGTATTTTAAGCCCTGAATGTGGCTCAAGTAACATGGTGGGCTCATACTTAACAATTGGACTACTTGAAAAACATCGTTCGGAGAGTTGGGTGTGATCGCCCATACAATGACAGGAAAGAACATTTCTGAAATATTGAATTTATTTTAGATATTTTCCATTTTAAAATGCTCAAGGTGATGAATTAGTTATTTTTAATGAGATTCATAAGTAAAACTACAAAACAATCGTCAGCGTAAGCTCCTGCTGTCGTAAGTTTGAGACTCTTGCTCGTATTTTATTAATTTCCAGTGTGTATATTAGTGGCACATTGAACCGTGGTCAAGAATATTTAAAATTGCAACCCGATGTCCAAAGATACAAGAATTATTTTTCAGGATAATTCAATATTGTTCTTATTGTACCTCAATTGCTGCCGCCTCAGTTTTAGGCTGAAGCTTCATTAAATAGACAGTGATAAAATCAGAATAACTTAAAAAAATAAAGAACATAACTTTTCCATTCAATGCAAACTGTCATAGCTGGAATCTATATTTACAGACCGTGTTTTATCTGGAGCAAGGTTTAGAGTCAATGATTTTAACGTCTCAGCTAAACCTAGTGAACTTAACTCGATCAGCGATCCTAAAACGTTTCCATCCTTAGTAATTACTATTAGATTAATAATTTAGTGGCCAGAACATATTTTGAATTAGGGAAGAATGGTCGCTCACAAGAGTTAGGAATGTAAAATACAAAATATCTGCTCCAGATAGCCATCTGGTTCAAAGAAAAAAAATGTTTTCGTCACCGCAAAAAAAAACGCAAATTGCTTGATGTAGAATGGCATATTCAAGTAGTAAAGAAAATTTCAGGGATTTTGATCTGATTCACACACTGACATGAAGCTTTTCATCGTTTGCGAGAAATTATGTTTCGGAAACTTAAAAGAAACTAAAAATTACAAGATTTTTACTTCTTTGTAAAATTGTTAATAATTAGCGTACTATATCGTAAATAATTTTCGTTGAAAACTGCTTTCAATGAGGTAAAAAATTTGCGCTTTGTTATATTTGCATCAGAAAAATCCCCAGAAATTTTCTTTTTTAAGACTCGAAGAAAATTTGTGGGTCATGTTCTGTTTCACGAGTTATGATTAAAGCTTATGTTTGCACGTGACTGCTCTATTATTTTACAGGGATTATTACCTGTCGTGACTGCCTACCATGGTAAGAAAAATTCTCAGGTCTTTTCTGCTATGATTTGATGTTTTTTCTTTATCTTATATTCCAAATTATTTTTCAAAACCAAAAAATGTCCCAATGTTCGTTCATTTCATCGGACTTTATATACAGTTAAAGCAAGTTGAACTTTCAGCGCTGCAACTCGTTTGAAGCCATAAAGTGTACCTATCACTTCACAGTCATCGAGTGATTTGTTTGTTATTAATAGCTTCAGCAGTTTTTCCACTGGTGTCGAACACGAGGTAGAGGAAGCAAATTTGCACGTCACTTCACCTCGGTCATTCCGTTGGTGCATGTTTGTCTGATTATTACAAGCAAATAATCGGTTATGCTATCAAGATTAAGGTAATAATCAGTACAGGTAATGAGGGGCTTGTGGTAGAACAGCCACCCACACAAGGGAGGCTGAGAATTGTACTGCCGCAGTTTCCTTCCATTTAGTTGCAGTGTCTCTCAAACAATCGTACTAGTCAAATTTTACGCTGACCTTTAGTGAATAATTGAAATATTTTTTTGGCTTCAGAATTATTTTTGGTTCGTGTGACAGGAGTCTGAAATGCAAAAACTGAATACTAGAAAAAATTTAAATTTAATTTTATTTCATTTTATCATCTGTTGACCAATTTTGGAATATGCGTAGTTTTATTCAGTATCTTGATAAGTCATAGAAGTATTTTTTGAATTCAAAAAGTTGCGATTATAATTGCAGTTATTACATTATTTATAAATACCTGAATAAACTTCACCGGGATACTCATACTACACACTCAAGTGAAACATCTATACTAAGCCATAGTTTTCAGCAATTTGTGTGTTTCATAATTTTACATTTCTAAGCTACAACAGAAAAGGAAAATGTGACCCATAATCTTTCTTCCATAGACTCAACTTGAAACTCTGAATTAAAGTCGTAATAAATCTTAAGTGCATGGATAGCTACATGACAACTTCTGTCCTGTATTGTATTGAGCGTGTTGATGACTCCTTGAGTTATAGCTGGGATCATCAAATGTGTTATCAGTGTTGTGTGTTATGAGTATCAAGTACAACAATTATTCAATCATCAACTTTCTCTTGATGCACCTGAAGATATGTATCTTCAGAGTGAACTATTGTTATATCGTACCAAATATCTGCTTGGCTATTCGTGCAAAATAACATATTATGTGCGATTTTTTTTCATGTTATTGCTGTATAATATTGCTTAATAAATGCTACATATTGAATTATACTTTTTCTACAAATTAGAACGTAATGAACCTAAAGATATGGTATGAGTCTAGCTTTCTGATGCATTTCTGCATTCTGCTATGATCGCTCTGCAAACGCACGCAAATAATGAAAAGAAGCTACCAATGTATTAGGTAGAGACTCTCAATTGTGTTTCTCATCGCTGCTCATAAATATTAGCGCCCTTACTTAGTGAAAACCTAATAATTATAGTGTCAATGGACGTAGGCGAAAGACTGATTGATCATATACTAATTTTTAGATCATTATCTCCTTAAAACATGCACTTAAACGCATACACTTTTCTACGGAAGGAAAGTATGTGTTTGCTCAGCTTCTGTTCGTGCAATTCACGCTCTATAAAGCGGCACAAAACAATTTAGAGGGAAATATATATACGTTTTATTTATTTATTGGAAGGACCTTGCAAGCAACAAATTCATTGAAACCAAAAGCTTCATGATTTAGATTCTTAGTAACTACAACAGTACTACGTATGTAGGTCTGACAAAAGTGATATAAATGAGAAACCAAGCAAGCACAAGAAGATTTGAAGCTCTCAGACAAGATTTATTCCATTTTGATAAAGCCATCTGACAATAGAAAAAACAGCATTATCATTTAAAGATGTAATTTCAGGGTACTTAAAACATCAGGTGTTTTACTCTCAGTCTCTGACTTTACAAAAACAAAATACTAAGACTCATGTTAATAACATTAGCAAGATTTTTTAGTTTGTTTTCTCAAAGCATAATAAAGTGGAAACGAATACTCATTTTGTGAATTTTTTAATGTTATTTTGAGTTACTGTCCCACTAGTGCAACAGAGAAAGTAAAGCAAACAGCCGACAGAGTATATACCGTAGTCTTAGCCTATATTATCTACAATACCGTAGTCTTAGCCTATATTATCTACAATACCGTAGTCTTAGCCTATATTATCTACAATACCGTAGTCTTGGCCTATATTATCTACAATACCGTAGTCTTAGCCTATATTATCTACAATACCGTAGTCTTAGCCTATATTATCTACAATACCGTAGTCTTAGCCTATATTATCTACAATTAAAATATGCTGAACAAATAGCTTCAAAGGATTCTGGAGCTTTATCATGATTTGTCCCTGAGGTACCAAGCTTCTCAATTATGCGTTACTCTAAAGTTAATGAAAAAATCCCCGGTATCTGAGTCCCATACTTCAGTACATCTTCACATGTAGATATTAAACTTTTTTCAAGAATACACTTGAACAAATGATTCAATAACGTATGACCTGTATATATGTATTATTTCCGTATCTGAAAAGGTATTCATTTTTCATACCCTAGTCAAAGCCTAATTTCGTTCACGTGTGAAACTTTTTCCATTAACGTTTGGCATCAACGCTTTAACCCTGGAACAGCAACCTGGGGTGATTTTCTTCTTAGTTACCATGATTTCTAGGCTTCTGGAATAAAGGGCTACCATTCTAGGGTTAATAAGCACATATTCTTTGTAAAATTTAGCATTCAATATTTTCAGCTCACTTGCGAGCACATAGCTATGTTAGGCTTACCCGTTTTTCCTTTTAAAATAACTCGTTGAATAAGTGAAAAGGAATTTCATCATTGCCTTAATACTATCAAGTGTGCACAAATGACTTTTCATACCTTTTTAAAGCACATAAAACAATAACGCAGCTTGATCATTCTACATTTTAACACAATAATACATGTGCATGCCAGTTTTTGGACCGATTATGTATGCTGGAATTAACTATTATTTTACGTATTTCCATGTCTATTCGTACAACTCATATTCGAATGCTAAAACACCAAGCAAAGCTCACTGCGCTCCAAAAGTTATTGATCTGTAATGTTTATACTTCTGAAATCAGTATTATTATTATTATCTGAAATTATATCTTATGAATCGCCTTGAGTAGTAACCAACGCCCAAGATTGAATATTTCTGACTAATTTCAATGTCATACAGAAATATAGTACTACAGCCTGGACCTTACGATTCCTTCTTTCATAAATACTTTATGAAAAATATACAAGCACTCAGGTATCTCATAAGTACTGGCATGTAATCATATTTCATCTCACGTGACTAGAGTTTCGAATTTGTCTTAAAATATTATACCTACAACATGATCTAGGACCGTGTTTTAAGCATCAAATCTTTCTAGATCATTTGTAACGTGAAGGACACGGTATGAATTCGATGTTTACTGGAATTGTGTCTCATATTAATATGTTGTTGGAAGAGGTATTAAGAAACTGTCATGTTTAGAATTAGCATCGTAATTTTTAAATATTTGAATCAAATTTACCTTAGGTGTTTCCCTCCGTATAAAGGTTGCAATACGACAAACTGTTTTTTTGCTAGCCATTGTGTTTAAAGAACTGCATTCTGATAATCTTCATTGAGTTTTTATCTGATCATGTAGTAATGCCGCGTAATTCAGATGTCCCATCCCAATTTTCGGGTAGTAAATTTCGGTGCAAATAGTGCAAACAAGACTTATATCATGTTGGCTAAAAATTTTTATACACACGCATAAAATAATCACAGAGGTGTACATTTTTCCTCACACTTTAAGACTGAATTTTAAACGCAAAGCCATGGTTTTATCCTATTTAACACATTGTTCTGCAGGCTTTTTGTACGATAATCTTCACTCAAAACATATTTGATTTACCCATTATTATCGGTCTCATACCTATTTTTTATGACATCCATTTTTTTCATTTTTTCCTAGAACATTGACGACGTTTAGGCTCTAATTGTAAACCCAATGGGATAGTGATAGACACTCAGGGTTTGTGGTATATATTACATCCTTATTAAAATAGAACACTCTCCCAGCTGAGGATTTTTCTTACACGAACTAAAATTGAATGGAAATTGTATTGACTGCAAAAAAAGAGCAAAAATTAAATTCCACGGGCAAACAGTAAAAAATTCATTTTTGTTATAAAGAAAACCCGAAGAATATATGTACACACAATGAAGGTACGTTTGTGCTTTGACCATAAAGACATTTCAATCTCTTCGACACCAGGTCTCAAAGATGAGGTTAAGCACACAATTTCGTTGTCAATGAACACGAAGAGTTTGAGCTTGTGAACTACAGCGCCTATTGAACTGAAGTGCAAGATGAAACTAGTTCTTCCTTGGTTTAGATATGTTGAAGCGCAAAGCTTGGACTGCAGCTACTCTTCTTAGTCGATTCAAAAATAGCTGGATGGATCTTCAATTTTGTATGAGAATCAAGCTTGTGTTTTCTTTTAAAACTAAAATGATGAATGAAAACGCAAAAAAAAACATTTGAAAATGTTGTAAAATACAGGTAGAGGATATATCATGTGTCAATATTTCAAAACTCTAAATAGAGAAAGCTTTCATTCTGTAGTTCGAAGTAAAAAAGTTGGAATATTGTTTGGTACATCACATGCTTGTATGACCTTATCATCCACACTGTTAGAAGATCCTGTCAAATGACAAGTGACTGTGATGTAAAATTATGATTTTTAGGAGAAAAACTGTTGTTTGCAAATTATGTTAAAACTGTTGTTTGCAAATTATGTTAAAAACTGTTGTTTGCAAATTATGTTAAAAACTGTTGTTTGCAAATTATGTTAAAAACTGTTGTTTGAGAATAACTGTTATGAAAACAGTAGAACAGGAACAAAAGTAAAGCAAAGAATAGAAATTATGAGCAGAATTTTCAAGAGAACATCAGTTAGTGTTACATAACATGCGATAACCTGTACAAATATAATCGACAAGAGGGTATTGCTGGTGAGCTCTTAGAGAGCCCTTGTCACTGCTTCACTAACTCATTCATCACTGCAACTAAAGTTCCACCTCATTTATGATTTAGTAATAAAACATGCATGTTTATGTACAATGAAAGAACATCAGTAGTCTAGTTTCCTAAAAATAAATAACAATTGATAGAGCGTGATTCTGCACGAGTTTCATAACTACTGCAAACATTCATCGATACCTTCTGCATAAAAATCTCAATGAAATCACCGCATCAGCTTTTATCCACGAACTAAATTACAGTGTGCATGAAAGAAATGTTCGTCACCATTGGCTTAACTTTTTAATTGTACCATGCAGTCAGCATACTAGCCATAGCTTGGAGACGTGTTTGATCGAACTTTATGCAAATGAAAATTAGTTCTAATTCTCCAAGCAATTGAGGCAAAATTCTGAATATTACTTAATTTCATCTTGACAAGGGATTCTTTTTGATTCGCACAAAAAGATGGTTTCTACGCACACAGAATCCTTAGAGAATAGAAAGTCCTCAACAAATACACAGTAGATACAAATGAGATGATTATCAAACTTAGCAACAAGTCTACGTAGACACACAGTACAACATTTTTTTCAGTACAAAAATTCACGCCTAAAATTCATACGATAAGTTCGTTAACGTAAAAATAGTTCAATAACAGAGAATTGAGAATCTCCAGGGACGTACTTTTCGTCATCAAAATTCATTACAAAACTTATATTAGTAGAATCCATTTTTCAACTCACTTCGTCCGATTTCAAGCTTGTAGTTATGATTTATTTAAAGCTCTTGTTAATATTTGCGTTTCTTAAAATATTCTTCTCATTTATGAAACCGTCATTGTGGAGCATCAATAACTCTAGAAAAATTTAAAAATTAGGGTAATTTGATTCACTCACTGTTGATTGAATAATTCCAGACTGTACTTGGATTTCATGAAAATCAGTCATTCATGGGGGGATTATGACGCATTTCACAGATTGCTAACATTTCCACTATTCCAAACTATCCACCAGCCTTCGTTTCCAGACACTAAACTTCAAAAGGCTGAGGGTGTCAAAAACGGTGGGGTTCAATTGTTTGTTAGAACTGAAATGCTGGCCTCAAAATGAAATTATTACGATGTACATATCTCTTGTTTAGCATTCTAAGAAAAAAGGCTAATTAAGAAAATGGAATAGAAGTATTTTTTCGCAAACAACATACCGCATCGAGTCTTCAAACTTTGGTTAGAGAACAAGCATGTCCAACCGTATCAGAATCTAAAATCTATCACACGAACAACAAAAGTTTACCATCAATTAGCTCTGAAATCAAGTTAAATCTGGATTCAAAAAGGGTCACTTACTACAGTCATGTTACAACGATTAACGAACAAAATAAGCAAGAACTTTCCGATCATTATTGCACATTCCTTAAGCGATAATAAAACACCAAAGGTCACAACATTTTGTCTAAAATACGCAGTTTTCAGGCAAGAGCTACGATCTGTAATGTGTTTCTGAGTTTCGTCACCCAAGGATATAGAATTATTTACATGATATTTCCGTTCAAGTTCTCATTTATCAAATTCTTTAAAATGATTATTTAAATTCTTTATCGCTTGTTTTGTTTTGTAAACGGAGCAATAAACATGTTGGAGCTGGTGGCCTAAATTCTTAGTTGACATTGAAAACAGAACTTCTTTGGATTTCAGTGATTTTTTGTCCAATGCAAGGGACAAAACTTAGAAATTCTAGCCTTTACATTGGAATATATCCTTTTGATACAGTAGGGAAATGTCAGCGTGTGTCATTCTACACTTGTAATACAACGGAATGCTTTAGCGAATAAACAGATTCACAATTCAAAATTACGTTGCTAGGTTCTGAATTTTTCCAACCACTGGAACATATTTTTCTCATCAGGCTTTCTATGGAGTGCTTGAGTCTAGCGTCAATGATTTAAAGCGATGCCTAAAGTATTATGTTCTATCGATCTACAGGGCGCTACTGATTACGAACGAGCAGCTTCAGCCAAAACAGGGTATATTTACGTGCGACCTTATTATTTTAGGGTAACATTTTCATCTAAGCAACCAAGTATTGAACTAAGCCGCTGTAGTCTTGCACAGTGCAAAAGAACAGCGCATCATTTCTATTTCAACTGGATTTGCAATCAATCACTTTCATCATAAACTACACAGCAGTGACACCACAATATAACGTTGTTAATCAAATGCTTTCTCTCATAAACTAATCTTCAAAAATCCAACAGACTTAGTGCTACAGTATAAAGCTCTCAACAAAGGCGATGATGTGGGCATGAGCGAACAGTTGCAAGTGAGGTAAATGTATGCCAACATGTCAGTAAAATAAAGTATTTATGCCTGTCCAACAAAAAATATCCCATTCATTAATTTTTGTCTCAATTTAATCTTGAGCCAACGCAATTCAATTGGCAAATGCAATTTGGCGTCACAATGAATAATGTTTGCGTTGAATAAGAATTTATTATGGAAGGAGTAAGGATTTTTTTCAACGTTTGATGAAATTTTGAAATTTGGCAGAGTACGCGCATTTATTAAGCTCCGGTCTGTTATGGAGACCAGTCATTTTTACCGAAATAACTTCACTTAATTGAACATGTTAATCGCTTTGTAAGATCTCACTGAAGTATCAATGAAATATTACGTGCTTAAAATGCATTTAACTTCGGTGTTTAGACTGGGTACAGTTTTGTGATCGTTCAACCCAGACGAGATGTTTAAAATTAGAGAACATAGCTTAATCGGTCCGGGATGTTCAAGAGCTACGCCACACGTAACTCGAGGTGTACATTCTCACTCACTACAACAGGCTCCGACGCTCACGGAGATCGTTTCAAAGAGACTGTTTTGCCTCAGATGTATATATCATACTTTAGTTGCCGGGTTACAGTTGTTTAACTTTTATTTAAGACCATGTACTCATTTTTAGCTCAGTTTTTGTTTTGTTTACGATGGATATTTGTGTATAATATCAGTTTTTTATTTCATGTTCATCAGATCACTAAAAACTATATTGCAATTGAGGAACCTATAATACACTAACTAATACGAAATCAGAGCATTATTTCGGATAGTTAAGTGGTATTTTTTCTAATTCAAACGACATTGATCTACAAATTTCATTCCCTAATTACATGTTTGCATGGAGGCGTTTTGACATTATTAATATGAATAATACAAAGTCTGCACACTTCTGATATTTTTCCAGGATTTTGCAAGCCATATTTCTTTTTCCTCTAGGTTTACGCGAATACACAATCGATGGATCTTACTGTAACATCAAAATGACTATTCGATTACTACTTCACTTTGGAATGTCACGTATTTTCACATACTTTAATTTGTTTAATTTTGTATTTGGTAACGATCATCAGTAGATGCTTGTTTTGCGGTGATGGCAGGCAAGCGGTGACCATGTATCTTTCGTTATGTTGTATTACATTAGGAATTACTGTGAAAATTAGTTCATTTCTGGGAGAGTTTTAATATTCTAGTCCCATTGGCGTTACTACTGCTGGTGCAAAAAAAATATGCCCAGTGACACACGTTTTGTATTTTAGGTTCCTTTTAGCTTCCGGATTGTTACCCACCATGCACCTGCCTAGTGGTTAATTGACCTTCATTTTCGAGCAAATTTTACTTTGACATGGACGTTGGCACGAATGGATGCCTTCATCGTGTTTAATCAACCAACAAGCGCAACAAAGGAAGTCTATGAAAATTCCAATGCAAGAAAAGTTGAAAAGGCATTCAGAACAATATCAACCTTTCTATTACAACTCTAACAGCTCCAGAAAGAAATATGTCTAACAAAACTCACTGAACCAACAAATAGGAGGATACTACATCAAAGATACAAGGCATGGTATCCGTCTGGAGCTCACATGATCGAAACTGTCATTCTAGAATGATGCTAGGCCCAAAAATTAATTTCGATGTTATTTCTGATGTTCAGGAACATGAAGGCATCAGTCACATCTACCTGCAAGCAGCCACTGACCTGGTCATGAAGCTTTAATTTAAAATTAAAAAATCTCGTCTCGTAAGTGTACTCCATTTGAAAAGTATTTCTGAATTAACATCAAACCTATCAGGTCACAGATATCAATCAACTTTAAATTACACTCCCAGGCAAGAGCTAGATCGAACGAGAAACTGTTAGTAGATTACAGTTGCCTCTGTAACATCCAGGTCGAAATGATGCACTTTTTGCATGCTACGATATTAATTGTGGTAAGTTTTGCTTTCACAATAATTTTAGGTCAGAGCATGCAATTAACTGTTTCTAAAGTACATTGCAAAGTATGTTCAACGAGCGGAACTTCTGAAAATATTGGGAGGCTTTTTCGTGGTCACACTAGCTGTACGAAGGGCGTCACATGTACGCAACGAAGCCTTACTCTACATTACACATCTACAAAGCACAGTTTATCACGTACTTCACACATATGAGCGGCTAGAGCGATAGTCTATGGTAGGCTACCTATATATGTACATCGCAGATAATAATAGGGGGTGTAACCTAAACAATCTTTCTAGTTTCTCCCTAACAAAAATAAGTTCACGGGAACCACTAACGAGCTAAGTTCACGTGTGCCATGTTTTAACTCCGAGGTAAATTAGTCTCTTCTATCTTAATATTCTACACTAAGGAATGCTAAGTTACGCTCAAACTCGATAAGTATTTCATTTTGTCATAAACATATATTTTAATTTTTCCTTCATTAGCAATCGCTAAACAGTCTATTCTAAATTAAATTAAACAGCGTTGTAGTCCTCGGTTCTATAGCGGTATTCTGTACTTGCAGTTTTCTTTCTTCCGAATATTATAGGAAAACGTTAAAATTTTTAAAAATTTCATGCACATTCGTTTTGATACTTAGTTTTGAGCTGTTTGTAATGAGATTCAGTTTTATAACGAACATACAACATAAAAAATTCCAGAATGGTTGAGTATTCAACAATTTATAGCTCAGCAATTTATGTAATCACGGAATCGAGAACATCTCACATGAACAACACTCAGGCAAGAGCAATCCTATAGAAAATATAAAATTCGTAGGTAATCTCAGAAATTAATCTCAAAATTCTCGCTCAGCAGTCGATTCTCACAACAGCAACACCGACAAGACACACAACCGCCTTGTTTTGTAACAAAACCTGAACACAGTTGGATAACAGCAACAAGAAAAAGTCAGAGGCACAAGAGGTATTGTCTTCCGCTCTTCGGAAGTGTAGATACAGCGCCATGCACTTGAGAAACCATTTTTACAGCGGTCAATATCAGTCATTGTAGGAGTCATCCACTGTTTCAATGAGCAATACATTCGTTACCCACTGGGGAATATTTTAACAGAAAGTAACAGAGTATATACTGTCACCGCACATAGAAAGATCAATCGTTCACTTATAAATAAATGTAATAGGTCTTCCTTGAAAAAACGTTATACTCTCGTAGTAGTGACAGAGCTATCAACCCTCTACAATATTGCAAATTTGATCAAGCAATTTGAAAAGGGAAAGCAATGTGGAGTACAGCTATAGCAGCGACTAACGTGCAGATGTGTTGAACATCTGCTTTCTGCTTCATTGAAGCAGGGCTTGATAAACTTCATTAACAAGAGCTAAATAGACATAAAGAATGATCCGGCATCGTGTTTCCTTGAGGTAACACTATCAGGTCACAAATAAACTATGCAAGCCAACCGATATGAATGACCAAGCTTGAAGCCGTCGTTGTTCCGTCGTTTGAAACAGGAGGTCCAGCGACTCCATGTGTGGTTTGAAATAGGTTGGCCGCTGAGGGGTGTCGAACTGAGAATTTTTAGGCACAAATCACTTACTGTCGATTCCTCGACGAACCTGAAACAGTCAAAGTATCGTTAATCAAACTACAGGCTCCGTTAATACAAAGACAGTAATAAGCATTAGTATGAATAAACGGTCGAATTGAGTATTCGGATATTATTGAGAAGTAACTATCAACTTCATTTGTTGATACAGCTGACATTACTTATTTCTTTGCTAGAATTTTGAGACATCTCTGACAGTTTATCAAAAAATGATTATTAAATAAAAAGAAATCAACAAGAAACTGTAGGTAAAATCTATTTCATAAAACACACTTCAAGAATAAAACTGTTGTCCCATATCAGAGTGCGTAACTTAACTCCAGCTTAAAATGATAGTCAATGATAAACTAGCACACTAAAGTCTGAGTGTTAAAAAGATAAAAAAACTAGGAAGGATTCATTACCAACACGATCCAAAAGCAAGTAAAAGCATACAATGTTAACGCTAATCTTCATTCAAGTTGTTTACTGGTTGGTATACTAAATCCCTTTCATAACATGAGTTTTTAACAACCACACTTTCTTTTTTGACACTATTAATAACAAATGTACAATTTTGTATTGGAAGCTTATTCGATTAAATGAGCACAAGATTGAATAAGCAATAAGTTAGCGCAACAGAAACTCGACTAGCAAATCTGACCTAGTCAGTTGAGCATGAGCTTTGTTTCATCCTGACGAATGTCATAAATTTCCGCTAGAAGCGGCGGCAGCTCGAGTCGGTTCCAGTTATCTCTAAACCACTGCAAGTGACTCTGGTGGCATTCGCCGATTTTCCGAAGTTCCTGTAGCTTACTGAGCAGGCTCTGGAATATGCTGTTGTCCATGGGATGGCTTCGAGATGTCTGCAAGTAATTAAAAAGTTATCAAATGGGTGGGTAAAGAGAAGCTGTGAATGCAATAAAAATACTAAAACACGAGCACTACGCTATAGATAACTGCCCCTTCTGTAATTCAGAAAACTTTTTGCAAAGGCATTGCAATTTAATGCGTGATTTTTCACAGATCTCAAACCGAAACTGAGTTCTGCCTCATTTAGTAGAACATGTTGGTTATTCAGTCCAAAACTAGCCATCTAAATCTTCTCTCCGGTTCATTCTATTTTATTATGGGTTAAATATATTGGTATTAGAGTTTGTTGCTTTAGTACTAGCGATCATTACGAATATAACATCGTGGTAATTCAGAATAATGAATTTGATAATAGTCTAAATTTAAATGAAAAACTTAGAGTATCGATACATACCTTAACATTAATAATTAAAGGGCAAACACATGTACTCGGCTAACCAACAAAAGTTACGCAGCACTTAGATTAGTGCTTGTTTTCAATGCAGCAATGCAATACATGGTATTATCAGTATTATATCAACACATTTTATAAGACTTATGTTTTGTTATTTGTCTCAGTTACACTTTATGTAACCCTTTATTATCGTATGCTCTACTGCAAAGACTTCCCCAGTCCTACTTTGTCTGCAAGAAGGAAAGGTACCAGTATCTCTGTGCCTCACAGTTTCATGTTTCAGTTTGAGTCCGACAAGAGAAAACGAGATTCGCGGATTTAGTACCTGACTTACATGAGTCCTGAGAGCCTCTAGTGCTCGGTCTTGGTGATACTGAACATTTTTTCTGTCGATGACACCCAGACGATCAGGGGTGAAAAGCACAGCAGCAGAGAACAATCCAATGCCAGTGTCGTGCAGGCCCAGAGAATTGAACGAGACCGCAAAATTGAAGAGGGAATCGACAAAATCAACCTACGAGATAAAAAGTGTCACTTTAGGTGATAAGTCTGGCACGATGCTAAAGACGTACGATATCCCATGACTAGTAAAAAAAACGTTAATATTAATTGATTTTAAATGCAGGATGCTTTGTGGCCGTTATGATCAGGGGCGCTATGCCAACAACTTACATTCAGAATAAATGAAAAGGGAATTCTTATTTTGATTTCTCTTGGAATACCCGTGGTACCTTCAACCGTAGCCTGTTAATAACTTATCGAGGAACACAACGCCATTTCATTAACACTGCATAGTATGTATTTTGATTCAAATATTATGCTACGAGCATTTACTCTAGTGGCACATCTTATCGCATTCCAACATGATCGTTGCTGAAGATTTAATTGAATGAAAGTTTAATAGTAATTTGTTTAATTTCGTTAAGAAATATTAATAGTAGTAATTTGATAGCAGCAAAAATGTTAAATCTTAATTTAATAATACGTTGAGGAACTCACATCGAAGATGAGGTTGAGGTGGTGACGGGTCACGTAAGAGCCATCGGCGAATGTCAGGGTGTTGTCTACTGTAGAAGTAACTCGACTCACTCGAGTGAGCCACAGCTCGAAAAATCCTCCTTTGATCAGGTTCAACTGAATATCTTGTCCCAACGAACTGAAGCCTGTTATAGAAAACATGATAGTCGTGTTTTCATCATCAATTTGACATCTATATAAGTTCATAGACGACAAACGGATGGCAGTTTCTCAATCTTTCAGGTCCTACTTTGTTGTTAAATTAATCATTATTTCAGTTGATCATGGAAAACCTAATAAAAAATTTGGTCGTGTTTATTTGAGTATTACAATATTTTTCAATAAAAACGAGAAAACTGTCGCTAAATCAACGTAAATTTAAACTGGGATTATGAACACGAAAGGTTTGAGTATGTTGCAGAGGCTACATAACAAACCTGATAATCTCTTGGCAAACTCGACGACGGACTGTATGGAGGGGCTCACGCACGTCGAAAGTCCCTGAAAGAGACGAATTTTCTGGTCGTCTAAAGCATCTGCTGTGCTGCTTGCTTCGTCTGGGTCGCTGATGCTCGAGTTCTGCACAACACAGTTCATAAAAATCAAGTTCTAGCAGTCTTAAAAAATAAAGTCAAAGTCAGAGGATAATTAATTGTCTTGCAAAAAGGCTGAATGAGTGAACTTCATTTCATGAATTTTTTCGCCACTAAACTCGAGTAATTGTCACCCTAAAAGATTTTTCGTTACTCATAAAAATCACGCTTTGTTTACAAAAAGTGTGTTACAAACAGTACGGGCTACCACCAAAAATTCCGGGTCCCTCTCAAAAAGTACAAGTTAAGAAAAGTACGAGTCACTCACAAGAACTGCAGGTTACGAATAGAACGGGTTCCTTACGAATAATACCAGTTAATCACAAAAGGTGCGAGTGGCAAAACGTACTGGCTACTCATAAAAACTGTGGGTTACAAAAAGGTCGAGTTTCTCACAAAAATACAGGTTAGTCCGAAAAAGTATGGGTTGCTCTGAAAAATACGAGTCACTCACGAAAATTACAGAGTACTTTCAAAAAGTACGGGTTAGAAAAATTATGGAAAATTAACATAAATGGTGGTTACTCAGAAAAATATGGGTTACTTACAAAAAGTACTGGTTTGCGTACGAGATCTCGTACTTTGTCTTCAGTGTAGTTGCAGGTGCCAAAATGTGCTTGGGAGACAGCGAGGATGAAATCATATATATCCGCTTGTTTGTGCTCCACATCCATCATGGATGATGAGCTCACCACCCTTACTCCTGCTCTTCCACCACCGTCACCACTGCTCTCATCTATGCCTCCTTCACCACCGTTGCCCATCATCACTTGGTTCACCACACCGTTGGTGGACAATCCGTTATTCATGGTGCTGCTGACGCCGTTTGAAAGTCCGTTGCTTGACCCGTTATTGTGGCCTATAATAAAGAATTTATTTTACGCATATAAGTATAGCTATGCTCTTTTCTTAAGCGAATGAACTTTGATCCTAGCGATGATTGGACATTTACACGATAAGAAAAAAACAGTAGTGCTTTACTTGTAATTTTCCAAAATCATGCTTTAAATGTTCAGACACTCATACCTGATAGAAAGCAAGATTTTTCTTATTGAACTTTGATTATAATGATAGAGTTCAACTGTCGAGTAGATACAAGTGAAGACCTAAACCTGAATGGGTACTTTATCCAAAAATTCCATCATCAATTCTTATAACCATTTCCAGATTGGTCGAAATTCTGATGAATTTCATAATTCAGTGATCACGCCTACTTGGATTAACGCATGTTGAAGAGACAAAAAGTAATTATAAATAAGAATTTAAATTTAATGAGTTATTTTTTAATTTGGTGTTGGCTAGCTTGCCTGATGGTAAGTTTGAATAACTTCAATAAGGTATTTAGTTTTCTTCTCAAACTGATTCTGAAAATATAGTGGGGTTGTAAGTGTTAGAGTTGGGCATCGTCCTTACTCATTTCTAAATTTACAGTGCTTAATTCCGTACTTTAACTTCGCAACTCTGTCTCCAAGTCAAAACTTATAATATCACCGAAGTCACATACTGCTTATCAAATCACAGAACTGCCAAGTAAAATTAGGAAGTAAAATATTATATAAACTTTATTCTTAATGATACCAAATAGAATTCAAAACGACAGTCATCTGTTTTCTTTATTTTGATGCCAGTACAGCTGCCTTTGTTTCCTATGTAAAACTGGAAGGCAAGAACACATTCATTATTCAGTAGAATTTCTCTTTACTGATATTAAACGAAGTAATTTTGGCCAGTAGTGACGTAAATATCTTAATTATTTGTGAAAATCTCTGAATTGACGAACAGAAATCATTGGCCTCTTCAATCGAGCAGGACAACTTCTTCGTCTGGGCCTAAGCGTGGCTCACCCTGAGAAGATGGAAGATCGCAAGGAGTTGTGTAGCCATTTATCGGAGAAGAAAGGCCCGTGGGAGTGAGGGGAGCCTCTGTGCCCCCAGATCCAGGGGTTGGGGGAGCACTAGGAGGCCGAGACTCGAGACTTTCACGCTCCCGAGACCTTTTAGGCACCCGACCGTACCGGACTGCTGGATGTGGCAATGTAAGGCTTTAGTGGCCCGAGTTATGGACATGTTGGGGGCATGGAAGCCTTAGTGGCCCGAGTTATGGACATGTTGGGGGCATGGAAGCCTTAGTGGCCCGAGTTATGGACATGGTGGGGGCATGGAAGCCTTAGTGGCCCGAGTTATGGACATGGAAGCTTTAGTGACCCGAGTTATAGACATGGAAGGTTTAGTGACCCGAGTTATGGACATGTTGGGGGCATGGAAGCTTTAGTGACCTGAGTTATGGTGTTTAAGGAAATTTTTGGGCTTTAACGGCCCGAGTATTGGGCATTGTAGGAAAATGTTGGGCTTTAGTAACTAAGATTATGGATATGGTTGGAAATGAATTACTTTATGAATATTCTGTGCTACTGGTTGCAGCATGTTATCTAATTATTTTAACGCTCTCAGTTATAACAGAAAATATTTTCCTAATATCATACAAAAAAACTAGTGATGAATAGCCATCTCATCTCAAAAAAGTGACTTCAAATGATCGAAGTTTCATGAAAAAAGGATAATTATTGAAGTGATTGAGAACTAGAGACTTAATATATAGAACGGATAAGTTTACGAATTGAAGTTAAAATTTATATTTATTACTATAGGATTCTTTGCCTTTATGTAGGATGGAAATCTATTCCTGAAAACAAAGCTTTGCTCCAGGGAAGCAAATTACCTTCGACTATCTACTGCCATCTTTTTGAGTACATGGCTGGAAAAAGTATTTATATCTGTAGTACATGTTCGACATCGACTTCAATGTATAATTGTTTGCATCTCACGTATTCAGGGCACAAGTTCATAGTGAAATACCCAAATCTGACACAAACTATGATTCGAAGTTCTACCAGGTAAAAATTATGACGCGCAGTGTGTTGCCAATGAATGTAATTGTTTCTTGATGACTGTAGCACCAGGAGTTTAAAACGGATTTCAAAAGAGACTTCTTGATACATCATCATGGTTTTCCAGGAGATAAACTCAACTCATTTCCAAAGTTGAAAGCTGCCGTGAGCTAATTTCAGTGAAAATTCATCAAATTCTCTTTGTTGATTCTCTCCCGTCTCCAGCATGTACACGATGTGACGATATGAGGATGATACACGATAAACTACGCAATAAATATGATTATGATACGCGACAGAGTGCGCAATTAATATTATGCATTTTCTTTTCGAATCACCTGATGTGCACCTCGTTAGGACCACATACTATCATCGAACACTGAGTTCACTGACTCAAAAAGTTGAGGTGTTACTCAGTGTAAGTTACTCACAATCACGACTCATGCCCACACTGATGCACTTGCGGAAGCGGCAGTACTGACAGCGGTTGCGGTTAAGGCGGATCACGAGACATTTGCCGTCTCTCAAACACCGGTACTCAATTTGCTTTTGAATGCTGCGTCGGAAGAAACCCTGCACAGGAAAATCTTTTTTCAGCACATATTCTGACTCGGCTGTAACATGAGGAAAAATATTTTGGAGTAGTAAGACTTTTTAGAGCTGAGTGAAAAATCCTGAGAATAAAAGTTCACAGTCTAACTCTTTGTCTACGAACGGTATTTCTCACAATCGTCGTGTTCTCAACAAAAGATAACTTTGCTTCCCGTGAACTTGACAGTTAAGAAACTGACCATCAGTAGACAAAGGGTTAATTACAGATCATTTTCTTAGCATTATGTCAAACAAAATATCATCAGCACCTTTCAAACGGCATCCTAAGCTCAACAAAATCTGCAAACATACAACACGCACAAATACTGAATTAACTTGTAGTCTTTAAAACTCGCTAAGCCACATCCTAAGCTTAACAAAATCTGCAAAGACATAACAAGCACAAATACTGAGTTACCTTACATCCCTCGCAGCTGGTGACACCATAGTGGTATCCAGACGCCTTATCACCGCACACCTTGCAAGCCACGAACGTCTTAGAAGGAGTTGAGCTCTGGGCACTGGGAGAGCTGTCCGCAACCTGGTAGCTCTGGTCTGCATAGAGTGAGGAAAATATGAATTTGGAGCTGAAAAAAGGAACGAAAAACATACAGTTATGATGACATTGAGGTTTACTTTATTACATCATAAAATTCGTATAGATTTAGTTTGTAGGAGTATCCTGCTAATTAATAGCGAAAGGTTTTATTTCATAAGATAAATGTACGGAGTTCACAACCGAATCAGCTGTATTTTAATCGGCTCATAACTTCCGTGTGTTTGAATTTAAAACTGATTCAATTCCCATTGACGGACTTGGATTTTGATTCCTCGTAAGCTCGAAAGACTTTTAGGGGCAGTTATATTTATCAGTTGAAGACATCGAGGCTGAAACTGTCTAGCGTGATGATCTGTTTTCCTTACTGTTTTCTAACACATTTTCTTTTTCGTTCGTGCAGTGATTTACCGTTGCATCGCAGCGCAAACTGAAGCTGAAAATCAGAACCATCCATCATCTAAACTGCAAAGAATAGACTACTCATTTTCTGTGTTTTTTCTATCATACAAGTTTTTGTAAATGTTGCAAACATCCGAGTTCGTTGCAGCTGATGGAAAAACTTTAAAATCAAAAGGGCTTCCAAATTAAATACTTAGTTTTTAAAACATCCGTTTGTAGGGACGAAAATAAATACATATGTTGGCTTTAAAAAGTTTGATTTTAGAATAACCAATATGTTATTACACGATGAATGGTGTTTTTGCATAACATATTTTGGCATCCAATCCGAACTTTTAAAATGTAGCCTTATTCAGGGACATTTAGGTCAAGGTATTTTTGCAACCAAATCAAAGGAGTTACGTGTCACATCATACTTAGCGCAACTGACTTTTCAGGCTTTGCTGATAAAACCAAAAATCTTCCGTCAAATCTCCAAGCTTATAAACAATGAATGAATAATAACAGCACACACATGCATTTCCACCTACCCATTGTTATGAAACACAAGCGCTTATGGAAACCAACGCTTACGAGTAACTCCGTTGGGATGGAAATGGGCACAGCAGCAATTTTTAGTAGCGTGAACTAGGGAAAAAAATCAAGGACACCGAGGCTCTCAGCCGGTGTTGCTTGCGTTGCGCAAAAGTAGTCTTGCTCAACACTCAGCTCAAGAGCAGTCGCGTGTTATAAAAGCATTTTCGTTCATGAGTGGACAGAAGCAAAAAAAAAACATTCACTTATGGAGATTTAAAACAATGAAGGGTCTTTTACCATTAATGTCATGCTTCCTAATTCCATTCCTGTGGCAGGGACGCTTTCGTAAGCACGTCTTATATTTTTAAAAAACGTGAAATTTCTTGCGGCAGGGAAGCATATCAGAGACCGACGTTTTGATACCCGAGTAACATGAGTAGGTAGAGTGATAGGCAAGTCAACCTTCTCGTAAAGGAAGTGAAGCCTCTCGCTAAATCTTTTTATGTTATCGGCGGTAACATATTTTTTGCCTGGAAGTCGAGGGCCCCGGCGTGGCCTAGATAACCGATCCCCAATTGAAGAAACCTCTTTTTGCTGGGAAGCGAGCCCGGCTTTGCACCCTTTGCTTTCAATCGCTCTCCGAATAACCAAGTGAAGGTAACGTGGTGGTTGAAAGTCGGCGTGCTTGCGATGCTATAACTGTCAGGAGGACGTCGTAAGCAACTTTGCAGGTCCAATGGCGAACAGTTTCGTTGGAGGAAGCAGTTGCTGCTGCAGGAAACTGAACTGCCCAACCAAGGGCACGATGCTGTGGAGTTGTGCCACTCGTTGTCGCTACATACATAGCTCCTTTCTGCGCAGCTACAACTTTCGCTCTCAGTTTCTGCCATCGATTGCACACCTCGCCCTCGCTCAGTCTTTATTNGGAAGCAGTTGCTGCTGCAGGAAACTGAACTGCCCAACCAAGGGCACGATGCTGTGGAGTTGTGCCACTCGTTGTCGCTACATAGCTCCTTTCTGCGCAGCTACAACTTTCGCTCTCAGTTTCTGCCATCGATTGCACACCTCGCCCTCGCTCAGTCTTTATTTTTTGTGACATTCAGTATTTTAAATTATTATTTGCTTGTTATTGTCCTGTGCTTTTCTACTGATTGAAGTACCCCTTCGGTCTTCATTCCCACGACTTGACCCAGGTCATGATTGTAATATTTAGTTCCTAGAGGCCTGACAACCAATTCGAGCGTCGCATTTTCGTTTCAAATTGTTTTAATGAAGAGTTTTAAAGATCTATTTACTCATTAGTTTGCTTTAAAACTTCATACTATTTTACAATTCCAGATTTCAGGGATGAGCATTGAAAAGACGCATAATCAAAATTTTCATTAGTCGTTTTTGTATAACAACGAATCTAAACTCTGATAATTGAAATGCTCCACAAATTTTCGCTCCCCTCAACCAATAATTATTTGGCTAAGTATAAGCGTGATTCAAAGATACCAGAGATCATCCTTCACAGATTAGAAGCTTTTCAATTGAAAAATGTTAAGGAGGAGTAATCGGTAGTACACTGTTGATAAATTTCTTTTTTTTTCAGGAAGCAACTTGGTGTCGTCTGCGACGTTCAATGAGAGGCACGGGATAGCAAATGCGGAATATTATTCTGCGAGTAACTCGAACTGAAATTCCTGTTTTACGAGCATCTTCAAATTTATTCCGCAGCTTCGATCAGCGTCGGTCATTTCCAATAAAGTGACTTACTTCACAAATTACGCGTAAAATGAATTTCTAAAAATGCGAAAACGTTTGCAACCCCAGGCTGCCAGTTCGCGTCTATATGAAATTTGTGTTATAAATAACAAAATGACGATATTCGTCTTCGAACATAAACCAATAACTTTTTCATTTATTCTGTTTATTATTCCGTATTATCACGCCACTTGTTGTTATTTATTAATTTTATTTATAGCAAAGGCAAAACATTTAACGTGTGGGAACATACGTTAACTTTGCGGCCAAGGGGGTAACATTTTTGGTAGGTTGTTCATCATCTGTTAACACAGTGCTGCTGATTATTGGACCTCCATGTGACAGCAAACTCGTCAACTCGTAACTTGCAGTAGACAAACTAATTTTAGAATTGTGAGATGCTCAACTTTAGAGGGGTTGATAGTTCCCAACATCAGATCAGTGATGAGATGATCGACCTCAGAAGTTCTTAACCTCAGTCTGATAGTAATATTCTTAACCTCAAATTAATGGTCAGGTCACCACCTTCAGACTGGAGAATATGGGATCATCAATAGGTTCACAAAGCCCAGTGCAGTCTGTGGTGAGGTGATGATACACATATGTTGCCGCCACAAATGTTACTTATCATGTGCCTGCATCAGGCACATTAGATCGTCAATGTTAGGCCAAGGGATGCGATCCAGTTGTGCTGCTTAGGTAAAGAAACCTGTGGCATTATTCCAGGTGATGACGTCATGGTGAGGGGATGCTGTCGTGCTGCACTAATATAGAAACACGTGGCTTGATCCCAGATGGTGACGTCATAACGAGGTGCTGTAGAAAAGGTTCACCATGGCCATCAATGTTATCTGATGCTACAAGGTCCTTAGTATTATTTGTTTCAATTTCGCGATATGAAGGTGTTGAAGATGTTTCATAAAGTAAGGCCAGTTTCTTGATGACCATAAAAGTACGACTATCAGTTTAACTTTCATGTTATAAAATCCAATATATGTAAGTTTGACTGCTACACTTCAAAACCCGCTTGGGGCTTAGCTATGAAGTCGAAAATAATCGGAGCCAGCTGCATCACATTACCGAACAGATGAAAGCCGCTCTATTTTTAGAGGGAGTTTCAAGATCGAGGCGTCCACTTTTGTATTTATGGCCACAATGAATCGTCCTCCAGTCCATTGTTCAACAGACAACGTTTGTTCCTGTCTGAATTCCTTCTTTTATCCTCTGATTATAGACTCTTTCTATGACCGCGTAATGAAAGAGCTTTAAACAGACACGCGTCGGAATTAAATTTTCAAAAGGTTGGAACATTGAATAAAACTCGAGGTTTTCACAGCTAAGTAAATTTATATATCATTTTAAATAGACATTTACGTTTGAACACAAATTTCCCCATGTAAATAAGATTTTATAAGACCTGTCTGGCAAAAAATAATTTAGACAATGAACATCTTCCCCGAGTTGAACCATTTCTTGCTGCTGCTTCATAACGCCCTGGAACGGAAATCGGAGGCAGTACTGGAAGAACAAGGCACAGTGCAGAGGACTACGATAGCAATATTTAGATTGAATAAAATAGCGTACCATCGAAACTAAATGAAAACATATCAAGCATGGGACTACGATAATAATATTTAGATTCAATGCAATAGCGTACCTTTTGAACTAATTGAAAATATATCAATGTGATGTTGATGATAGAAGTTAACTAAGGATAAAAAGAGTTAGGCGCTTGGTTAAGACAAGAAATGTAATCTTTGAAGTATTTTCCTTTTTGATGCGAATTGCACGACTTCTCATTAAATTTCTGTCTTCAGTCGAATTCTCAGGTTTACGTCACAACAGTACCGTGAGTACATCAAGTCACAACAGTACCGTGAGTGCTTCAAGTCACAACAGTACCGTGAGTGCTTCAAGTCACAACAGTACCGTGAGTGCATCAAGTCACAACAGTACCGTGAGTGCATCAAGTCACAACAGTACCATGAGTGCATCAAGTCACAACAGTAC
>VCRD01000053.1:153299-205950 GCA_006783055.1 Trinorchestia longiramus
AACAGTGCCGTGAGTGCTTCAAGTCACAACAGTGCCGTGAGTGCATCAAGTCACAACAGTACCGTGAGTGCTTCAAGTCACAGCAGTGCCGTGAGTGCTTCAAGTCACAGCAGTGCCGTGAGTGCATCAAGTCACAACAGTACCGTGAGTGCATCAAGTCACAACAGTACCAGGAGTGCATGTCACAACAGTGCCGTGGTTGAAGGTTTCGCTTCGATGAACGCAAGCGAAAGTACAAACATTCTTTTTTGCTCTTTTTTCAGAAGCAATTTTTCCTCTACCAAATTCCTGTAGAAGTTTTTGTAACCTCTATATTTGTAAATGACAGAGATACTTGTTGATAATTTTCTACGAATTACTTGAATAAGCCAACAAATGACTTGTTTTTAGTGTTAATTCAACAGAAATGCCGATGGTTATTGTAAATTTTCCTGTAGTGTACTGGAATAAATTCATAGATTTTCTGGGAAAATTTAGTATCACAAGCGAATTTTTTATGACCTTCTTATGGTAACACAGGGTACAGCAACATAACTTCCTCTTTTTAAAGCAAAGTGGTTTTCCTAAAAAAACGAAAATGCCACAAGATACACCGATGTATATGGCAAATGTAAAAATATTGCGTGTATTTGTGCACGAATAAATATACCTAAATAACATACACCATGAATACTTAAAATAATTATACGCTTAATTTTACCCTCTTCAACAATATTAGCAATTGAATAAAGATCTCGAAGTACAGTGTTGCCATGGAAGAACTGAAGTTAAGGTTTGAATTTTAAGACTGGGTGTGGTCATAGGGAGCAGCTCACTTTCATGCCCATTCTCTCAAGAAACATGGGCGAAAGGGTCGAATGGTGCGTGATAGATTTGTGGAAACCGCTTTTTCCAAGTTCCCGAGCTGGTTGATACCTTAAAGATTAATGCAGTAGATCGTAGTTATATAAAGATAAGCTCTCAAGTGCTTCCTGATATGATTAATTAATGTTTTGTATCCTTCATACTATTTCGTAGAAAACATTTTGAGTGAATTTCGAGCGCTAAAGCTTAGCTGCTGATTTTCTCTGTACTTAACCTAGACGTCCTGTAGAAAAATAAATGAACTTAAATTCGTAACCAATTTGTGTAGCTCATATCGATAAAGCCAAGGAAAATTAGTCCCGAAGTAATATAGGTTCAGATGAACTATTCACGCGAAAACTACAAAATAGCGAATATCAACTGTAGGAATAATTGTACACGTTGATGCAAAGGCACATTAGCATATTAAAGATTCCGTTTTGATGCCCTGTTCGTGAGCAAATGTTTAAGCATAGATTTTGGGAAGTTAATTTGGCAAAATAGCGTTTCTTTCAATAAATTATGCTCAGCTTTTAGATTTTTTCAACTGCCGGAATTACATGATTCACATCTACGTCATGAGTTTTTGAGAGATAGTAAAAGTTTCGTTTATTGGGATTGTTGTGCAAGAGGATATTAAATTCTTATTTTATGTCATGTCTGTACAACATTAATATGCAAATGAATTTTGGAGCCTTTTTTAAGTTTTTGTCCATGAAGCAGGATTTGGTGAACATTCTGATACCATAATGACTTTCATAGTCTAACTTGGATCCTTTCTTAACGTCGGTGTTCATGAAAATCTTTTTCCTCTTTGTATTTGTATTCCAAACAGAATTTCATCGTATTTCCTGCAAATAATGTCGTAAACTAATTCGAGTAAACTTTTTGTGAACTGTTCATAAATACAACACTATTGAACGACAAAGTTTTCCCTTTTATTCCGTTATAGATACATCGTATAACACACAAAAACTAATTAAACTATCTTTTTGGGTTCCGTTCAGTTTTAGACGTATTCCCAGTATGAACTCACTAAAATATTTAAATTTCATTCACTCCACGTATTTGATTGCTCAGAATTCTTTTACATTAATTTTGACACCGATGCAAGCAATTACATTAAACCCTATTAATTTTAACGTAATAAATATGAATGCATTATCTTGGAACAAAATTGGGCCATCTCTGTTCACTAGTCCGAATTGCTTCTATTTCCTATTTTCATGCATCATCGAATTAATTTTCTGGTGATGCGACGTTTTTTTAACAGGTTTACCTTATTTCAGACGTGTATAACACGAATGAAAGGCTATAATAACAACAAATTTTATTCGTGATTTTTCAGTTGTGACAGCCTACTATTTTGTTGTTATTACGAAAGCTTCAGAACTTATTTATTGCATCATGAGGGTAGATGTCTAAGCTCGGAATATTAGTGTTTGAGTATTGCGTTGCTGGTCAGTTAAACAATAAATGATGCACAGAGAGCAAGATGGCAGTCAATATTCGAAGTTATATCTCCGTCCTCTATTCAGTTTTGGATACAGCAGTACGTAGAGATAAACTCCCCGAGAATTCTTCAACTACTCTAGTATTGTTTATTCCTGAATGTTAACACCATTAGTCAATAAGAAATAATCATAGTGGATTGCACAGATAATAGTTCAGAGTTATTCTTCTACATCATAGTGTTACCGCACCCGCGGTATGAGCCTCAGTTTGCATTCATCCATCACTTCCACAAGTGATAAGTTTTCCAGCAATATTCTTCCAGCAATGTCAACCCATCTTCCCATCCTCTCACGTCTACGATTAGAAAGGTTCAATCAGTCAGTTGTGAAGCCAGTATTTTCTGTTGAAAATAAAGCATTATTTCCTGCTTTCTTGAATCAAATAAGTAACATAAACGCAAATCGGTTATTGTTTTTTATAGAGAACGCTAATCGGTATGGTAGTTGTTGAACTACCAAGGGCAAAAATGTAAAAAACTGAGGAGGAATATTTTCATTGGTTCCACCATGGGCAAATAAAAAACGCTTCCTGTGTAGAACCTGTTCTGCATTTACCGAAAAATGAACAAACTTGCCGTCGAAATTTCCAATTCCTCACCGAAAAGCCTTCAATTTCACCAAAATATGAACAATTACTACACACTGTCATTAATTATTTTTAAAAGACTATAATTTTCTGAAAAATTTTAGTTTTCTACGCCAATACTTGTTATTTTTCTCACTGCAACTGTCAAATCTTCCCCGGGAACAATCAGCGTCTGCCCAGCTTGTCCGCCATGCTCGTCTCCTGCGTGCGTCGTGCGGTGGTCCGTTAGTTCTGGCGGTCGTTCAACTCCCAGCCAGTCTTGTGTGTTGCTCATACAGCTCTGTGTGAGCTGCAGTGTGGGCACACGGCTGTATGGCCGCACTGCTGTATGGGCATGCAACTGTATGGAAATGCTGCTGTATGAGCACGCAGGTGTGTGGCCGCGTTGCTGTATGAACACACAGGTGTATGGCTGCGTTGCTGTATGAACAAGCAGCCTTTTAGGCACACGGCAATGCGCCTATTTCTATGAATAAGTACACAATCATATGGCAGCACAGCTGTACGGGCACACAGCGGCATGGGTGTGCAGCTGTGTCCCTTCTAAGCGATACGAGACGACAGTTGTGTACCCACAAATCATCTTTGACGGTTTCCTACTTAGCTAAAATTGATCAAAACTTGAGTATAATCACGGAATTTCTTAAGTTCAATACAAGACAATTTATTGAAAGTCATAAATTACTTCTACATTCATGCGGTCCCTCAGAACTGAAGTCTCTTCATCTCTACAACGAAATTGCCATCCACACAAATTAGGATATCGTTGCTCATGCAATTTGCAAAATCTTCGTCAACAGAAATAGTGATGTTTCGGAAATTGATGGTATTAAAATTCACGAGTTAATGAAATGGTGATCCATACTCCTGATGTCATAACTTTTCGCCCATCCAGTACCATTGTTGTCCATTTTTTGTATACCTATATTTTTCTCAAAATTAATACCACCATCGTCCAAAGATTAAATGACTATTACGGTGTACACAATTACTGCCATATCGTCCACATAAATAATGTCCCTGCCGTCCACACAATTGATATCACAACCGTCCACAGAATTGATATCATAACTATCTACACAATTATTGATATAACCGTTCAGACACTTTATGACCTCCACCGTTCATTACATAATTTCAGTCGGGCGTTTGTGATTCCGATGCATCACACTCGTACAGCAGGATCGTCTGGTCATCACTGGTAAGAACTTTTTTAAGTCCATGGCTCAGAAAGTACTGAGGCTCTCTCATCTACGCCGAACAATGCGTCATCAACCCTGATCTGATCGTTAAAAATTAATGTTTGATTTTACCGGGAAAAGATATAAGTAATATAGAAGGTTCAATATTTATCGCATTCGTCGATTTAGCCTCGAGTGATAGTCTTATTCGTGTTGGAAAATTTAGACAGATGCAGTGATATATTAAAAAAAATTGGTATTTTGTAAGAATTACAAATACTATTTCAATGATGGTAATACCTTTTTAAAATTAATCCAACATACAGTAGGAAACCCCTCACTAATTTCAATACTGCGTGTATGACAGCTATAATCAACCTGTATTCATGTACACAAAATTCTATGCTAAGAATTTCAAACAGCATTATCACGCAATGCAATCACGCAATCTGAAACCCTCATACTAAAAGAAATCGTACAATCTGGACCCATCATACTGAAATTAATAATAATAATATCTGGACCCCCTTTCTTTGCTTCATGTTTTCACAGCCATCGCTTGAGGTAAGAGCATCCAAAAGTCTACGGATTGAAAGCGCTAATTTTACGTAAACAAGAATGTTAAATGATAATATAATAATAATAGAAGCCAAATTTTCCATAGGTTTTCAACGTATTTCTAGTAGAATGAATGAATTATGGTAGAATATCAGTTAATTTATCGAATTTCAAGTAGTTTCATATAATTATTTCCATCAACAAATAAATTTTCTTAACAAATAATCTCGATGCTTCAGTCTCAATGTTAGTTGACATCATTCTTGACTGTGATGTGAATGAATTAATACGGCCCGAATAAATTACACCAATTATGTATTGATTGCAAGGTTTATAGTCCAATGCACCGAAAAATTGGCGAAATATTTTAACATAGACTTAATTCCCTCACATAATCATGTACTTTTCTTAGAAACTCCTTTTCAAAAGAACACTGACGTAATGTTGAGAGCTTACGTCGAATTTACAAAAAGTCAATCTTTATTTGTTTATACTTAGTTCTGAGGTGCATTCCTTTTAGCACATCTTTGCTCTGTACACAGCACACTAAAATTCAGTAAACGTTGCTCGCGAATTTCAACAGCTCTTTACTACGAAGCTGAGGAGCGTCCATTACATCATGAGACAGAAAACCGATACACAAGTATGTATAAGAACCCTTTATTTACGCCGGCCACTTGCAATCTTGCCGCTGTTTGTTATGTGACAGCTCGGCATAGTTGGTGTTGCCTACAATAATTTTCCTACAAAAAAAAAATTCCCATTGATAACAGCAAACAACCGCAGTGAGCATCGAGCTCATCGTACAGCACACGGCATCGTCTCGGCCACTGACTCCAGAGTAGACAAAAAACTTTGTCGGTTTTCATTGTTAGATGATTGGCAAGCTATACGGTACTGTTTTATCCCTAATAGTGTGATATTGGACAGCATAACTGGCATATATGCTTACAATACCAAAGAAAACTAATTCTGAGTAACTAAAAAATGCTTGTGTTAATTTGGGCTACACAAATACAACTGGGGAGAAAAGCTGCAGCTATTTTGAGCGTCGTGAACGCGCAACTGCAGCGGTACCCCGAACAAGAGGAATCCCTTCACTTAGATGCTGCCCAACTCCTCCGTAAGTCTTGCACCGATGCAGAAAACAATTATAAAACGTCAGATTACAGCTAAGGCCTTATCCGAAGATTAGCTTATCTGTAGAAAACAGCTCGCAGAAGAAAAAGCTACGTTTGAAGTTATGAAGCTAGCAATGGACACAAAGGTAGGCACAAAATCCGAACAATCGCTTGTGAATAAAAAAACTGAAGCCAGAGGCGTGTAAGCGTTTCCGCTCCGATGAACATGCATGCCTTCCCAACTTGTGTTTGGAGGCTGCCTTCTCTAGTCGAGCGGGACTTCCATGTTGTTTGATGCTACTAAAAATAGAGACATTTGAAATTAAATGAAGTTGATATACTTTCGGTATTAGTAAACAACTTGATTTTCATTAAAGAACGTTTTCTTCTGCAAGTCGCGTGTAATAGTTAAATTAATCTAAGAGTTTATAAAGAACTGGACGTGGCAAACGTAAAAGGTCATAGTTTGTAATGATTTGCATGGATGTCTCAAATGAAGCAAAATTTTGATCAAATATGAAGAACGAGAATTAGTTAGGCAAACATTCAGGGTTAACTGATTGTTTGATCTGCTTGAGACTAGTGACCAAGCTCTTTTGCGTTGTCCTGGCTTCTGTGGACGAGACTTTCCCTTTTAAATCCAATATTTAAATTCAAAACAATTTAAAACCCAAATGATGGGAAAGTATATGAGACGAAATTTAAAGTCTTGTGTCTTTGTGTACATTATTTGGGGAAAAGTTCGCACTGTAGCGAAGTTTCTCGTTTTTCTATACTTTAAAAAACATTAAAAATATGAGCAATCATCAAAGTGCTTCAATACCAAAAATGGAACTCGAAATTAAACGGTAAAGGGAAATAAATTTTTGTATTATATAATCACCTGACATTTTTTACTGTGAGTGTAACGAAGGTTAGCTGTCACACTAAGTAACGGAATAAATTAATTCATTTAGAAAAATTGAAACTAAAATACATAACCGTGAGGCAGATGTTCGGAATGAGAGAACTTGATCATCATCAACACACCGCAACAGTTACATATAAAGTGACATAAGCCAGTATTGTAACAAGTAACTCAACAGATGCAGGAAATGCATGATGCTGAATGTTTTACGGTCGTGTTTCTTTCGTCTCACAAAGTGCTTTCCAGCTGAGAAGCCCAACAACTCCTCACGGCAAGAGTAGTCGGCTACTAACTAATGATGTTTCCTTCCTTTCACCTAGCAAATAATTAATTTATTGCTTAATAGAAATAACGTCCGGTATTGTGCAGAAAATTTTCTGGCAATTGGTTTGCATAACTGTATTTAGTAATAATGATTGTAAGCATTTCCTAACAAATGGTCAAATTAGTGACCATAATAAGGGAAGAAGCTAAAATTGCGATAAAAAAGGACAGAAAACTTGGGTCATGAAATATTTCTAGAAGAACTAAGAGTAGTAACATAAAAGGCAGTATAGCACATACAGTTTTAACAAAGACGGCGATTTGTTTGCAGTGACTTGGATCGTGTACAACTGGAACCTGCCTCGATAAAGATGCAGAAGAGAAAGGTCTTAAACGAACACTGTGTGTACGGGCTTTTAGCTAGGCTTCTTGTAATGTTCATGAAGGTAAGAAGAAAAAATATTCTGCGTCTTGTATGAATTATTTTGGTTGGATGAAAGACGTATCATTTGAGCATGATACAGGACAATATGTTTCTTTACAAATTACTTGAGTTATACACAAATTAAGATTTAAAACCCTCTTCCTGAATCGAGGTCGCTGAGAGCGCTAAGTGACGCTTACTAATTAAAATTTACAGTTGAAAAACAGGCTGAGTAGTTAAACTTTTATTTGTACATTAATTGATCAATCGATTTCAAACTTCTGTGTCCAAATGATGTTAAAAGTATTCTAACGGCGGGAAAAATCTCTTTAGGATAATTCCTTTAGACAAACATAACTGTTTCTATTTTAAAATATTATTGATATTAACGTCACCATCACGAACATGAGAGCTTCTAAGAACTCTTATCTTGTAGTCCTGTAAATTTCAAGACATTGCGTCACTTTTTATTCATTGAAAATCCATTTAATGGGAGCCATCAAATGATAGAAGGGGATCTGAAAGGCCTTGCAAGGCCACCTAGATGACATTAAAAAAGCACCACAAACTGTTGAAGGAAGAAACATTCACAACGTGTTTTACAAGACCCGCTCTGCACAATAAAAACCAAACAATTAATGCAATAAAAAATTAAGCACTTTCATAGGATTTGAATAGTTTTCTCAGTTTTTTAAAAAGGAGTCTGTAACATTAAAGAAGCTCTTCGGTCTGTGGTATACGTACATACATACATAAGCATGCCAAGATGTGTTCGCTGTGCGAGTAGCAGCAGGCAGAACGGTGAGGTCATTCCAAACAACCAGCAGCATCTGCAGTTAACTTTTTAAAGGTCAGCATCAAGACTTTATATTTGATCTTTTGAAATATTCAAAGCTGTTAACACGAATATTTTAGAGACTGCCGCAAGGAACTGGATTGGGAATATAATGAGTAAATTATGAATGATGACCGATCACTAGGAAAACTAGAGGGTTGGAAGAGAGTAGTTACCGAATAAATCTCAGTGATTTATCATAATATTGTACTGCGCACCATCTTAATCCACGTACTTACATCGCACAACAATCAAGCTTGTACAACGAGAAGGAAAAGAAAAAATAAGGAGTGACTTTGATGTTGTCGGCACAAAACCAACTCTACTGTTCTCGGCAACTTGACAAACTAGAATGTAATCGGCAACGTATGCATACACATGTATATTTATTGTAGAGAACGTTGTAAATGTAGAAGACAAAGTCTCAAAGTCTAATATTGACAGCAACTCCCAAACTCTAATGGTGACAGTAACGTGAATAATTTCACATAGTTTAGTGTGTTTTAAGCAACGAATGCAGGAATTTTCTGCGTGCAAACTACTAAGCTATTTAATGGTATTTAAATACAACATTCAAGTTTTACAAGTTTATAAAAATTCAAACTGCATGATATTATTCAGAGAGAGAGGTGTCTTAAAGTGTTGAATGGTATAAATTGTAAAAATGATTATGAACATCATTAAGCATGCAATTATTTAAATATTTTTAAGTCATGATTTATAACTCTTAGTATGATGACGTTATCCTATTGTGTTAGATTACGTCACATTTATGTTCGTAGCATGTAAAAAACTGTTTTTTTTATGTGTCCGTCGCTAACATTCTGAGTTTCACTTCACTCGAACACAAAATTTATGACAAACTTTTTCCCCTGAAATGCTGGATTTCAAATTAAGAATTCGTATGAAATATTAAACTTTGTTGGTCTACTTCCAAGTAACAAATTACAAATATAATTCGCTGAAAGTTAAGTTCGTATTGAAAGATTATTTAGCTTAAAATTTTTAAATAAGTTTGACAATGCATCTTTCCAACTCTTAAGCACACAGCGTGAACTGTTTGGAACTTTGCCGAAAACAAATTAACAACTTCCGAGCTACTGAACTGGTGAAAAACTATAATTTTATCTATTCTGAATAAAATTTAGAGCATATTTTGTAGGGGAACTTTTAAATTGAATTTCAAAGTATATTACCCACGAAGAGTTATGCAGGGAGCCTTAATTAAAAATACAACCAGATGGTGGAACATGTGTTGCTGTACCCAGTGAAAGGCGTGCTGTTGCGAACAGCTCGCGCTTCAACCAACTCCGCCATGAGTCTCTACGCTCTATTGAAACCAATTTAACGTATGCTCTACTCACATGACCATTGATGAAATGACAATGAATAATGTCTAAATTTATAATTTTGACCTCTATTCTTTGCATGTAGTTTTTCGTCGCATAAAAAATAACGCTTGGTGAGTCAGTTCCTCATTTGAGTTCTAATTTTGTGATTGATGAGGATTTCAATGAAATCATCATACCTGTTCTTTTTACAATTAGTCGACATTAGCACTGACACAAGTGTCCACTCTGGCATGAAACTGGACTTAATACCACGATCAATAATACGTTCAAAAAATTGAAACATCAAAGAAAACTCACGACTTTGCCATTGGAGTATTTCCTGCAAAATCAATATCAAATTACTATGTAGTTAATTCATTGAGTTAAGTACTCATATAAAATTCAGTGAGTCTCATTGGAATAATTTTTATAGCATCATTTCTATTATTATGCAGTTTAAAATATATTGAAAATTGTATCATAACTCATGAGTGTTTTATGATGAGACTAAAATATTTTTTTCATTTTTTGTATAAATATTTTTCTTTCCCCACTTGTGAACAACTGCTGAACTAGTCACACATACGGCAGAAATCAGGTTAACATTCATGTAAAACCCGCTCAAGATAGGTATTTTTTAACCCTCTCAAGATAGGTATGTTTAGCTCGCTCAAGATAGGTATTTTTTAACCCTCTCAAGATAGGTATTTTTAACTCGCTCAAGATAGGTATTTTTTAACCCTCTCAAGATAGGTATTTTTTAAAAATTCTACGACTTTTCAACTCCTCACGAAAAACAAAGGTTTGCAGACTGAACTTCCAGGCAGTCCTCTAAATGTTTCACCGTGAACTCTTGTTCTACAGTTTAAATATAACCTTTGTACGTACAAACCATACCACAATAAAATTAAGATATAACAACTGCAATTTGGGCATGTTCTAAATGTGTAAAGCAGCTGTGTATGCTAGACATAATTAGCGAGTAAATATGCTTTAGAGTGTGTTCCGAAATTTGCATTTATAACCACGCGATTCAAAACATCTTCGTCTACTGTAGGGGCTGTAATTATGAGAAATGTGCTTCATAACATACGTAAAGAGCAGTTCTTAGGAAGTAGTATGTATACTATCCTAAGGTAGTTTCTGGATGATTTTTTTAAATAGAATATAGTACTATTTAGGGCACTTTATAAAGTGGAACGATGAATAAGAATTTTAATATAGGTGATTTTGAAAGGGGATGTATGGATGTTTTTCCAATTGCGTAATAATTCTGAATCACATGAGATGATTTTGCTAATTTTCAAAGCTCCGAGATCTCTCCCGACCACGATATTAGAGGATTTTCATGTTCATAATAAGCGTTAATTTGCACATATTATAGAAAAAATACATTTTGCTAAGCTACAGTGAAAAACACGTACTGAAACATATTCTAAAACATATCCAAAAGTCTTTTGCAGTCATCATCTGACTTTCGTGCGGCTATCAAGCTCTGACATTTAAAAAATACCAAAAAAACAATTCCTCGAAATATTTTCGGCTGAATATTATATTATCTCGGATTTCTGCCAGCGGAATTCAACGACCCTCATCCTACTTCATCTAGCACTCACAAAATGAAGGAGCACTCAAACAGAGATCGCTTCGACACCGAATGTCCACGGCAGGACTTCAGTTTTCCCTTTCTTCATTCCATCCAGAATCTGGACTCCGGCCTGTCTGCTCGATAAAATATTTCAATTGTTTGATCTGCGTAACTGTCTGACCTACAGGATCGTATTGTAGTCTTGGTCTGTTTGTTAAATTCCTAATTCTTTCATGATTGAAATCGATTTATGATTTATGATTGTTTATGATTTTTCGCCATAAACAAGATGTAGCGTCGTTGTTACATGTCTAAGAAAAAATTAAGAATCGTTACTGCCAGTGAATGCGCACTAAAATGCATACAAATTTTATTTGAATGCGGTATGGTGTCGTAAAATTAAAAAATCCGGCTATATCAAAATTTTACAAACTTTAATTTTCGCTTTTAAATTACTTCGCAGACTTGATTTCGGAAAAATAAAAAAAATGTTCACATTACTCTTTGATTCTAACAATCCTAAGTAACGAGGACGTAAAATGTAACAAAATGAACTTATTATGAATGTTAAAAGTATGAGTCATCTAATATAATTCAACAAATATCCTAATTTGTATGGCATCTCAGTTTTCCTCGAGAGTAATACATGTTCTACAACCCAAACCGTACTGAATTTTGTGTAATCCGCCTTCGCTCTTGCTCGACTTACGACCAAGAGCCTACATATACGGCTCATACTTCTCCACATGACACTTTCATATGTTGAAAAATTGCTTGCATTATGAATCAAGACGCTCCTAATTAGACAGAATAACTTCTTTATACCTATGTTTGTGCTGTTATGGTGTGCTGTATGGTGTGGTGTATGGTGTACTGGTATGGTGTACTGTTATGGTGTGCTGATTGTACAAACGCTCACTGCATCATGGCCGCTTCTCAGTGTGCAGAATGTGGGCCTAGAATAGAGCTAGGTAAATCAAGTTAGGTGATACGTGGACGGAGAAATAAACTTATTTAAAGTAGTTCTCTCTAGGATATCAAAGCCATGCTTTTACTTCTAGCATTCTTGAATAGCTCTATAAGATAGATACCACTAACAGTACTTGTATGCTCCATCGTACCGCGGAATTCATGGGTCCAATCAATAGGGCATGGAGCAAAAGGTGTACAGCCTGAGTGAAGGTATGGAAGGAAGCAAAAAGAGATAAGTTATCATGGAATACAGTGAGGGGAAAAAGTGAACTAAAACACTAGTACGATAATGGTAAATCTATAAGGGACAAAAATGAACAGTGTGTAAAGTTAGTGAAGGAACACTGAAGCGAAATAAAATAGAAACAAAAAATTAAGGAAAAAAGGAAAAATTAGCGTATTTGTAATCGTAAAACTTTACAAAGCGTGATGCAAACAAAAGAGATAATGGAAAATTATAGAAAAATATCGTATATTACAATTTAAAGAGAAAAATAAACCAATCGAATCGTGAGCATCGTATGGGCAGTACAGTGCAAAACGAACTCGTAAGGGGAGGGAAACCAAGTTGAAATGGCACCGTAAAATCTAAGCAATTGAATATTATAACTGAGTTTTGCATTGGATGGTACTTTTGACAATATTCCTGGAAATTTAAGCAAAGAAAATAAGCAGTTCTTTCATGTATTCTTGGACAAATGTATGGTATAAAGAAACAGCAGAATTAATTGGCAGATAAATTGGTAATTGCTCACTTTAATTAAGTGTAAGCTACTATTGATTTGTATGTTAATTATACTACTAGATTGTATGCTTTCTTATCAGAAACTGCTACGGATTTTATATATATTCTCAGTTCAGCATGTTCACTCACGTGTATCTTTAATAATTATAATGTACGTTTTCTTTAATCCAACACGTAGTGACTGCATGGCTATAGTCATATCGGAAACAAACCTCGCGTAGCAGTCACAATAAAGATTCAGCTCAACTTACTGTCTTCCGAGAAGCCAGGTAAGAATATTTTTTCTTTTTCTGCAGTACACAATTCTCTCTTGTCTTCAGTAATATAAAAAATATTATTGTATTTTTTTCAACGTTTATGTACACAGACGTCCTTCCCTCAACCACATGAGGAGCTTGGTAGCTGTACGCAGTCACATGTTCCTCACAGTCCTGTGAACTCTAAACTCGACATCCGTAGCTCTGTAGACTAGTGAAATTTACTTTAATTTTGTAATAAAGTAAACGGTCAGAATTTGTTCAGAAAGAGCCTTGTGTAAATTTTATGCCGAGCAGAAAATGGTTGTTAGCATGAATATAATAACACACAATCCAAAGGTGAAACTAGATTTATCTTGGCTACGAATGCCAAGTTGTAAAACAATATTCATGTATCAAAAACTAACTATACTGTATATTATGTTCATTTTAGATAATTTATAAGCCTAAAAAATTCATTTCCTTTCACTGCAAATCTAAGTAGCGTACAGACACACTGAATAAAATATTTCATTCAAAAATCTCATCTTCTTTTTTCTAATTTTTTTATAAATTCTTGGCTTACTCATGTAAGCCAAAAAAAAAAATTGAGAAAATTTTCATTTGATTTGTGCACACGATTTGCAGATTTTCTTTGGCTTCTGATGTATTTCATCAGTGGCTATTACTTGCATTGCTTCAGCGTACACAGCAAATGGAGTCATTCCCAGTTCACATTCCTGAATAAATTTTTTTGTCTCTGTATGATTGTGAGCATTATAGTGGAGTTGTCCCCAGCCAGTATTTGGTAGACATGGCATCATGGATGCTAAATATTTTGAGAACATAATCTCTTGTAGATCCACTAAAGACTATCAAAATTCGAAATCTGATAGTTAGATTTTGTGAATTTTTTTAAGGGTACTTTAACTCATTAACTAATCACTACCGTAAATTCGAAACTAAAATTTAAACGGAGGACCATTACAAACGGTTAACCATCCTTTGTCGAAAAATCTTTTATTTTCAAAATTCTTTGAACACTGGAGTACTACATAATTAGAAATACTAAAATCAAATTTCATCACTGTGGTGAAGATACTTCTCATAGTAAAGGATTATGAACAAACTCTAAATATCATAAATGAAGCATGTTCTAATGCTGTAAAGATGGAGAGAACCTTAAAATCGTGGGTGTTAAATCCTCTCTAATATCCTTGATCGATATGCATTATCAACTATTTGACAATTGGATTAAATGATATACCACTTAATGATGAAAATGATTCCACTACAGAAGATGTATGAATATTCCCAGCACGGAAAACAAAATATATTTTTGTAGACTGTTTCTTTTGTGATCCCAACTCAGCAAGTGAAAAACTCTTTAGCGCTAACTTGGTAAATTGCTATAAGCAAATTTTCTTGTCTGTGTGTTGCTCGAATGAACTCTATGTTACCAAAAGACTTGTGTCACCAACTCGCATCTCTCGAAATGTTTGAAACATAATTAACGTATAAACGAAGTAGTGCCATTGAAATTATTGAGGGAATAATTAGGATTTATATGCATTTCTACATAAATCCTTGTACAGCGAAAACTATACCCAAAAAAGACAAGTGCAAGGTACATTTAGATCTACTAGTCGGACCTTCAATACAAACTCTACACTAAAACAGTTTCGGTTTCGAAGTCCCCCAGTCAGTGTTCAGAGCAGTCTTCTACAGGGAGGGCACTATTGGGAAGAACTGGGGAGGAAGGAGTTAGGGGCTAGGCATAAGAGGCAAGTGAGGTTGGGGTTCAGCTCGCTGGAAGCTTGCGTTGAGGGTCATTGCACCCTCAGCTCCAGGCAACGAAGCCCGACTTGCAATCGGGCCAATGCCGCACTGTGCCAAAAAAACGAATCTTCGTAAACGTGGTTTAGCATTAAATTATTTCGCAAACGAGAAACTTAATTTAGATTCTTAAGCATTCTGACCAAATATTAATAACATTATTCATCCGTTCGACTTTTTGCTTTCATCACTTTTAGCCAGCTCTACTTAGTTCAAGAAGAATTGTTTGGCAGTTCAGTTGGCAGTACAGGTGCGATCCATCGCGTGACGTTCGGTTGCTTCACTGGGCCGAGGCCGAAGCGTTACGGTGTGTGCTGCAAATGTATGGGACAATTATATAAGTTGGGGGAAGTAAGAAGAGTCTCAAGAACTCGTTTGATGTAGTTCATTCAAGCGTGGCAAGATCATGCTTTATTACTTATTTAAAGTCAGGGTGAAACTCCATCTTCAGGTAGGTTTTATCGCGCGAGAATATATTTTTAAAAATTATAATTCTTTGTATTTCTGTAGAGCTGCTACATCAACGAGAAATTTTAGGCTTCTTCAACTTATGTTTTTCTTAAGACTGGAAATATGAGTAAACTTTGTTCCGTATTTATTTTAGTATGACATGTATACCATAAACAAACGTACATACAATAACTAATGTATTATCTACCTGTACAATAGTGCAAAGTATTTTAAGCATAATATTTAGAATCCTTATAATTATTTAAAATCCAAGTATTTTAACAAACGCTGCTAGCAATTATTTGTTGTTCAAACGGACTCGAAACTTTTTCATTCGAGATGATTGGACGAACTAGAAATTTTTTTTATTGTTATAACCAATTTCCAAAGAAGCTTCAATTATTTACAATAGGTTTGCGTGCAAAAAAGATTCATATACCTCCTTAAAATTAAAACTTATAATTTTCATGACATTATCCGCCAAAATGTCGACCACCAGCTGGGTCGACTGGTACCACCAGCTTGGTCGACTGGTACTACCAGCTTGGTCGACTGGTACCACCAGCTTGGTCGACTGGTGAGCGAAAAAAAAATGCAATGAATAGTTGTCTTCCTTGAAGTAAAGATGATTTTTGAGTGAAGGATACGAATTGAACTATCAAGTACGTAACAAAATCATGAAAATAAGACTCCCTGAGTGTAGACTCACGGTTGGACCAGAAACGTATAAATTTACATACGCCCACATTTTCTTGTGAGAACATTGAGTGCGCAGAAAGGTACAAAAATCAACTAACACGTTGTTTACGATTGCCAGTACCAGGTAGTTTGGTGGTATGTGAAAATATTAATAATTATTCCTACCTTTACATTACTGTGCCTTAGAATACAACTTAGTCTCATTATGTAACGAGCGAATAAGAATCGTAACTAAGACTACAGACTGTAAGATTTTGACGGCGTTTATGTCGGCCAAATCTTTTCACCAAAAGTTAGTAAGTGAATTTGAGTCCCGACTGAAATGAAGATCATGCCAAGCAAACGCAATACATCATCGAAGAGTCTTTTATTGCCTGCGTCGTGCATGAAGAGTCGTTGAGCTTGGCAGCTGTGCATTCTGAATGAAGAAGTGCAACGCTCGCCACCGTTGCTTCACCAACGCTATTCAATAAAAACACTTTCTTCACCCATGAAAACATTTTTAAAGCATTACAAGGAATCCAAAATAGCTCACGATATTCAGCCCAACGAGTGTCAGTGCACCCAAAGAATTGAGTAATATGTATAGAATAAAAACTGATGACAGTCTGTGCGTTATTCTTTAAATTTCAATATCAACGAACATAAAGTTCTTCTTTCATATGCATCCACTGAACAAATTATTCACTAACTCAAAATTAAAAACACTGATTTCAGATTCCAGTACCAACCACTGATCATAACTGTATGTATTTGTGACACTTGTATCGCCAAAAATGTTGTCAACTTTTTTATTCTAATTTTAAAAATGGAACGAACACAGTGTATCAGACGTACAATTGTTGGTAGTAACTAGATTAAGATTGAGAGTCATTGTCTGGTAGTCAATTTGTAAAAATTATTGAAACTCAAGGCCGGGGAGTTGTTCAAGAGGTGCGTACGGTCGACCTCTTACGTAAAGTACAATAATGATTTTGAAGTCTAAACATGGTAGACAAAAACTAGCAAAGATGACGGAACTTTAAAGGAATAGTACACGAAGACCTGGAGATGCATGAATCAATTGCGAAGGCCTAGGGAAGGTTTTGAAGTATGATATGTTTGACCAAAGATTCTGAATATCGAAGAATATAATAAATAATCATCAGGTTTAATCGAGTTGTGATGAGCAGTATACCGTAGCTTACAAAACAAAATCCATCGACCGTTCAGTGGTCACAACAAAGAGATACGAGACCAAGAAGACTGTCATGGAGAGCCAAGTGTTGCGGACCACAAAGCTATGCTGCGCATCAGGCGCGTACCCTGGCACGAGGAAGTGGTCAGTTTAAAGAGTGTGCGATCCTCACGAGGAAGAGAAAGAGAGAGGAAGAGTGCTCAAAAAATGGAGGTTTGGCTAAGCTAACCAACCGGTTCTTCAGTTGCAAGAGCGGGGGCCAGCACGGACTGAGCCAAGTAAAAGGGAACCAGTCAGGAATATTGTGCTGGGAATTGCTGTTGGAATGCTCCCGAATGGAAGGGTGGTTATTCTTTTCATATTGCCGTTTCGGTGCTGGCAGACGGAACTCAATGTTAAAAATTAATTTTGAAAACAAACAAAGAAATAAATATTCTTATTCTAACGTAAGCTTGGTAAGCTATGCATTAGTATATTTGCAGTTACAAAGATAATTTCACCGAACGAGTAACAGTTTTAAGTATCTTATCATTGACTATAGCTAGAATACAATGAATGACAGCAGGAAATTAAAAATGTCTCGGCTTTACTAGGTATAAAATATAAAAAAAAAGAATTTCATGCCTATTCAACTGATAATTGGGGAAATGATAACGTGAAATTAGCAAATAAGAAATGACAGTATATAGGAAAAAATTCATTTCTTTTAAATTTCGCTTAATATCGAAAAACGCTAAAAATTGTGCATGTGGTGAATTTATGAATATTTAAATATAATTAATTTTCCTTATTTTATATTGGATATATTCCTTATCTTATTTATATGTATCAATGCATCCCCATATAAACATGAGATCTTAAATTTGTTAAAATTAACTCGTTCTTGAAGCGAGGGGTATTTTTATTTACTTCACAATTCTATTAAGGAAGGGACCTCAGAGTATGAAAATGGAACAATTATCTGGAAAATTGTAGCCTAAATTTATCAAGAACTAACTCTTGATGTAGATGCGCAACCAAGTATAGATGTAGATGCATAACCAAGTATCAGCTTCAATACATGAATAAATATAAGTGTAGATGGGCATGTAAGCATATGTGTGGCTAGATATCAAAGATTACACGTTCTTATTTCAAATCTTCATCGAAAATCCGTGATCTGAGCCAAAAAAAAATGTTCAAATGTATTGCTCTTGCGTTAATCATAATCATTGCGCTTTGACTGTCATAATCAATTGGGAAAACTCCATGCGAATTCATATTGAGTTTGTACAACGGTTAAGAATAATTAATACGATTTCGAGGCAGATTCAATTTTTAGCTCTTCGTTTTGTATATTTTTGCTACAACATCAGTTAATTAAATTTTAATTCCATGCACATGAGTAGAATAACGACAGCGAGAAACTGAATTAAGCGTTTCCGTCATTGTGACATACGAAAAGCAACCAAAAGAAAGGTAAACCGTATTAATATTACGGATTAGAGATGCTGGACATCAAAAGTATGACATCTAATAAGAATAAAAACGACACTCGTCACATGCACAAACTAGTTTTGATGGAATTTGCAGATTTTCCTCTCAAAAAAGTTCCAAAATTAGAACTGCTCGCAAGAGTTAGATTACATTGCAGTAGGTCATGAAAATAAACATTCTTTGATCCAGTAAATTTATTCATGGCTAGACTTTAAATTAAAGTCATTGCGCACACAAAAGTTGTTTTTCAATTTGTTAATTCATATAAAAACGTACAGATAACCTAATGCTCATTATTACAGCTTCATGCAAAAGTATGGGTCGTTTTCACCATTACATCAGGTTCTACATACAAGATGAAGAATTCCTTTAGAAGCGGAGTATGTTTCTACCCCAGAGAGTGATGTAATAAATGCCAGTCTTAGTTGCTTCCGCAGTTATTTCTACAACTCCCACATATTAAACTGATGTTATTGGCCACACTCCTCTACTACTGAACGCAGATTGAGCTGAAACGCAGCGCTTGTACGATATTAATGGAAGTGAAAGGCAGCTCTTGGTGCTGTAAGTTGTCGACAACAGCAAGACTTCAGATGTTCGCAAGTTGCAGGTGCATAATCCTACGTAAAATTCATTATTTGCTTTGATGCGCGACTTGCTAACTGATTAGATAATGTCGGCAAAAACTAACTTCCTAAAAAGTATTTTACTCCCTGAATGTGTAATGGGAATATATATTTATTCCTTAGACTATCGATGAGAAGCATTGAAACCCAAGAGAAGGGACCGCTTGAGACCAATAAAAGACTATCTAGAAATGTTTGACCACGCTTGTGCAATGCACATGGCATTTCTTGAACGATATTAGTAGCCATATATTCGAAGTGAATTGCACATAAATACTGCCAAAACTTATTATATAAGCCACCCACCATCTACAAGCGCACAATTTCATGCAGGCGCGACGCTATCTGGGGTTTGGAACACCAGAGAAGATATGATAGCATAGAAGGGATATTGTAGAGGCACCCATTCAAAATTCAAATTTGTATATTTGAGAAGCACTCAGAATTGTGTTACATAATTTACGTTATGCCTGAAGGTTTTGGACGTTTTGTTGACGTAAAACTTAAATACTGATTGAAATTTACTTAGTAACTTCTATAACAACAGAAGCGTTCAGTATTTTCAATATAGGCAATAGTCTTTCATAAAACTCATCGTCATTCAGTCGGATAGAAGTCTGCGACTTTGATTTATCCGTCTTCTCGTTTTGTGGACGCCAGCCAGAACACGAACTAAAAATTTTCCACTGTAATTGTACTGTGCTCAAATTTTCCTAACACGAATATATTTTATTTTTGTTATCCCAACCAGTCGCAATGAAGTTCGAATTTAGGAAAAATTCTTAAATCTGTTTCAACTGTGACGAAAAAGAGAGCGAGAACCTGACTATATAAAACATTAGAAGCAAACGAGACTGCAGAGAGATGATCTGAACGCTAGTAAATGTCGATAGTTCAGACTGTGTCTGTACTATGTATTTATGAATGGAAGCGCAAGTCGACGCATGGAAGGTACATAATTCTTAGGAATAATACGTATGGACAAATTGAAAGTTAACACCCGGTTGTGGAAGTCAAGTTGTCTGATAGGTCATGATTTGACGTTCTTTCTAGCATGTCAAGTGAACCTTGCAAGACGATATTTATTTGAGTACGTTCATGCAGAGTCTGCAGTTCTACATGAACAGAGAGTAATTTCTTCATTGTTCTAATAGTAATAGATGCAGTTGTACTTTAGTTATGATTTTGACAACACTCGCAATAACGATATCTGGATAACTGATAGGAATGTTAAAAAATGTGAGAAAAAATCTTCAGAATTTTAATAGACTAGTGCAATGCCCGTTAATAATTCGTTCCCAAACGAATCAGTTTTGGGCTTGGGAAGAGAATCAGTTTTCTATCGGACGAACAACGTCTTTCTTGCTGTCGAAGTCTTGTTGCTTCTCTCTTGCGGATGGACACGTTTCTATCCATGTTAGCCTTTATTGCCGGAATTTTATTCTGAAATATCCTATATTATCTCTCTGAAGCTTTTCAAGAAAATAACAATTTCGAAAACAATAACTTAATTTTCAAAATCTTTGGCCTTTTACTAAGTGGTAGCCAGGTTACTGGTCAAACTAATTTAAAACATTTCTTTTCGCATCATCAATTAAAAGAGAGCGTCCACTCACGGTTATTATCCTAGCACGCATTTCGCTGTGTCTCAATTTTTCGCAGCCGTGTACCTGTGCCATCGAAAATGATGGTAAAAAATATTTATAAATCTTTCTTGAGATAATCTTTCCCTCGCTCTTCTTTTTCGCTTTCGATTCAGTCTATTTTTCGTTCGAGTGGAGTTCCCATGCTTAATCTTATTTCAAAGGTAACTTATTTTTCTTGTGACAGTAATAAACACTTAGAATACAGTATTTTTGAGCCCCAATATACCGCCGAACTCTATATCCACGATACGGACTCGAGTATATAAGGCTCTGGATCTCTTTAATTTTTTTATTAAAGTGACTTATTATAGTGCACTTGTACAGCGAAAATGAGTGTATTAATTTACCAGTGAACTGAAACCAAGACCGCCAGTACTACTCTATTCTTAAGAGCGTGACACGAACTCAATTTCCAAAATCTTTGGCCTTACACTAAGTGGTAGCCAGGTTACTGGTCAAACTAATTTAAAACATTTCCCTTTGAATTATCAATTAAAAATATCAGTGCATCATGATGAATTTCAACAGAAAAAGGTCCAAAGAAAATTTCTATTTGTAAAAATAAACCGATTGTGTATTCTGGGTAACATAATGCAAGTGAAAGGGAATTGAATTGCCACGGAAAAATAATGCAATAGAATGATTTCTTGTATTTCTTAAGCTTTATTCTTGTTGCTATCAAAGCTATCGATTAGAAGAGTGTGACACACGGACAGACGGACGGACGGACGTGGCTCTTATTATAGTATAGAATAGATTAGGAATTATTATGTTAGATTAGGAACTTTTGTACGATATTTAATTTTTAAATATTCTCTGTAGCTATTGAAATAAGTTCAATCATTTTCCATTTTACGTTATTGATGAATTATTCAACTCATCACTGGACAACACCTAAACAACGTATATTGAATAAGTAGAAATTCAGCAATCTCCTTATACTTTTTCATGCAATAATTTGACGGACATTCTGTCTTGCGGCTTGTTACATAACCGTCTTCCCAATTATGAACATAATACTAGCGGAAAAATGATAATCAAATGTATGAATTATCGTGTAGCCAAAGCGAGAGTTGTCTCTCTTGTGAGTCATGTATGGAATATAGCTCTAATAATTGGCATTTGTACACGCAAAAACGCAATAAGCCACATTAAACGAATGTTGTGAGCAGCTATATTTTCCCTTTCATAAGCTGCTTCCGTACATCAAAGAATGCAAATTCCAGGGGTTCAGTGAAGGCTGGAATAGATGGGATGGCACCCGAGCGTTTTATCGCGAGTGCACCGGCTGACCGCTCACTGCACGTCATGTTAACTTTGCTGCTTCCATTAATTTTAACATCAAAGCATGATTCAAAGCCCTGAATTGATTCGTTCTGTTAAAGAGCCGATGTATAAATAAGTTGCACGCGTACACAATACGTGTAGACCTTTATTTTATGCATTGAAATAGTACAAGTACGAACATTAAAGTTGTGTGACAGTCAACCACTGATATATTGTAATTTATGACGTCAAATCTTTATGTGCTCCACATATTAGACTCACTGAAATTCAAAATCAATAATTTAAATCTAGCATGTATTCTAATTTTATGACTTCATCAATCATATCCATGAATTGTTGAAGTTAGCAGCTTATCAGCAGATGCACTAAGCATCTTCTGATTTAGTAACAGCTCTTTTTCTGTGATGCTAAATCATTTTTTTGGTAACGACCAAAAATCTTGAAAGAATCGCTGTAACGAAAAGTACCCATTTAAGACTTAGTTTCTATTATATTATACTTAGATTAAAATTAATTATTAGTCTTGATAAAAGAATATATTTATAAACAGGGATTTCAAAATCAATTATTGAAAGTAAAAATATTAGAAGTCCATGAATTCTTAGCAACTTATCAATATGGTTTCCTACCCTAACTTTTGTCAACATCCAGGAATTAAAAACTTTACATGCATAGATGTTGTTACACCGCCATTGAAAACAATTAATTCATTTTCTCATTTCCGCGCGACGGTCGAGAAGAAATACAAACCAATGCTCCCACATATGTATATCGACACACATAAGTAGATGCATAAGTGTATTACAAACAAAAATTTCGGGCGTGTATGGAATCCCTTCCTGTTTGCCTTTTCCTTTATGCTTCAAATTCCTAGTGAGCTCCAAGAAGCGTTGGCACCCACTTGAAGCAGCGCTGGTTAGGTTGGAAGGAGAGGTGCTGGCGAGTCTCTTCAGAAAGTGTCTTTCATCACTCGGGCCTTTCTAGGAGATTAGAAAGTCATGAACCGAGTAGACGATGCATACGCTGCAGTGGGTATAGATCTTCTCAGTGTAAAGTAGACGGGTGTCCGTTGTGGACTTTCTCGATATGAGGGAAGAAGGAAATCCAAACCTCAGGCAGGATACACCTAAAGCCCTATGCCGTAATAACGTACGGTATGCTCTCTTCTCGCTGCTGAATGCTGTACTTTTACACATTGGATGAAATAGATGTATACAAGAGTATAAATTGTCATCATTAGTGGTTGCAATTATTGTGTTTGTTAGGCATTACGAGAAATCCTGAACGTGAATACCTAAAAAGATAGATTAGCACAGCGGGCAGCCGTTTCAACATGGAGCAGATAGCTGCAGAGACGTTTCATCTAACAGGAAAGTAAAGAGAATACTGTTGGTTTATGCAATACATGATTTGCTGTTCAGTTGGCTATAAATTACAGTTCACGTCCCTTAGAGCGCGAACGAGTATGTTATTTCTAAAGAAATATTTTCGTTACTTATATAAAAGTTCTTACTGAAAAATTACGTAAAACTCTAACTATATAAAATATACTCAGTTTATAGTAAAAAAGAGAAAGGGTAAATTTTGCGTTCTCATTTTCATAGTCAGATGTACTTTCTTGCTCAGAGCAATAGTATCATTATAGCCGGTTTGCCTAATAATGAATTATTTAACAAGCTCGAGGAGAACAGATGACGTTTTCACTCAGAACTTGATTGAGTACAGGGTCCATAAAATGCCTTTGTTTTGTTCTCCGTTAGAATAACTCAATGATGTTAGGAAAAAATTAATCAACATTGCCAGAATGACTTCACCTTCTGCTGTTTCACCTGTTGTATGCGTAGTTTCAAATTACACCCCTTCACGAATTGGCTGTACGTAACTAGCGGGCAAAGATGTTCAAGGAAATATCATTTATTGGTTAAGGCTTCAAAGAAGCAGCTGAAAAATTGATAGTTCAGAAGGTATACTGTGGTGTACGTAAATCGCTTCACAAAAATACTATTATTCATGAAGAGAAATATATAAGAATGACAGAGAGATTTTGAGACTGGTAAATCCTTGTATAATGAATTAACACAAAAGGAAAGAACTTTTCTCGAAAACTTGAATGCTCTCCAATTCCTGACTGAATGTACTTGAACTCTTGAGGTTTTGAGGACATGCATCGTTCATAAAGAGTGAAGAAAAAAATTATCGCAAATAAAGCGCGTCGTACAATTCGCATGAATATCAAGTGTGAGATTTACGAGACTGAGGTATCACTGCCATTACAATTGAATACTACTCGCATTTAGTGTATGTTTCTGCAAAGTGTGTTCGTATGGCTTATCAGAAAAACTTTTCACCAATATTCAAACAAAAGTGCTCTAAATGAACGAAGTAACATTTATTTAACGTTTGTAGTAGTATTCCTGCTAATGAGAGGTTAATTGTCACTGTTAGTAATGTTCGTATGGTCTCATTCAAGGTAGATGTGCTGGATCTCTCTTCTGGATGATCAGCTGGTGGAAAGCTGACGGAAAAATTTAATTTTAAAAACTATCTCATATTCTGCTACCATTCAGCAGCAAAATGCGAGTACATATTCGTGCTCATTGAGAAAACATCTGGCTTTGTTTTACTTTACATTAATGAACAAATTAAACAAAACTTATAGACCCTGATTACCTATTCATTCAGGTCGTTCCACGCAATCCGAATCAAGGAGACACAGGAGTGTTTACAAATTCAAGGGATGAATAGAAAAATGTTAACATTAAGCTCTACTTCACAGTATGCTTAATATATTGCAGTATATGTAAGTATTTCGATGCTCTCTCGGTGAGTTTCTTTCTTAAATGACTTGGAAGCCGGCAAATCTATTAATTTGATAAAATAAAATAATATGATATGTGGACTGCTATTCATAAACTGCGTACTACTAAATGTTCAACCCTAACTTCATGAAAATATTTAGTTTAAGTCCTAGGCATGAGCAACACTGCGAGAGGCAAATAAATTCAGAATCCGTAGTCTCACTTAATAAAGAGCTTGACTTAATAATAACGTTAAGAAGGGGAAGTATGAACGAACAATAAAACGTTTCGAGTAATATGCCGCATACTGTCACAGATACAATAGTTTCACCAAACTTAATAATAATGCTAAATATAAAGACAATAAACAAGCAATATTGTGTCTCGAGTAGTATGTCGTTCACTGACACACTGAGATCCAATAGTCAACACAATGTTAAACAATAAAACTACTAACACGTAATTTTATATTTTGAATTCAATTAATATATCTTCCACTGACACACAGAACGACAATAGTCAATGCAATGTTTAACATTAGAACTACAAACTCGTTATTTTATACCTCGAATCAATTAATATATCCTCGACTGACACACAGAACGCCAATAGTCTCACCTGACTTGATTATGATGGGAACTTTATTATGCTGTCGCGCAGGCTGTGTCTCACAACGCGGGCTGAGCGTCGGCGCAGGGCTGGGAGGTGTTTGCTGGAGGGATGATGGCACCACCGTGTCCGAAAACGAAGTGTACTTTGAGTCTTCGCTAGTGAAGGGAGATGAAGTGTAGTCCGTGGTCATGGGTTCAAACATGCTGGAGTCTTGGCGGTCCGTAAAGACTTCTTTCTTTATTGAGACTGGAGAAAATAAGGACTCTGACGTCATCGACTCGAAAAGGCCTTCCGCGTCTCGATCGTTCATGAAGTCTGGTTCTTTCTTCGACACTGAAGGAGGAGGAGTTGAAGAGTCAAAAAAAGACAAGTTAAAGTCGGTGTTTGTGTCGAAAGTTACTTCTGTGGTAGAAACTTTCACGCCTGACACCGTAGAGCTTAGCGAATTCAAACTTGGCTCTATTTTAAATACATCCATCACGGCTATTTCAAATTCCTTTTTGATTTAAAAATCCCTCACGAACCAGAAAACACTTGTTTAAATTCAAATAGAGTTCAAACTCAGTTGATTTTCAATCATCTATGGGACAATGAAAGGTTAATCTTTTTCTTTCCTGGCGTTGTTTGCGGATGCACTGCAAATGTTGGCCAACACTGAACGATAACTTTACTAAAATGCTTCATCACAGCACTAGATTTCTCATGGAGATAAAATAAAGTTCAAAAGCACAATAACTTCTGAACACGTTTGCACTAATAAAGCCATTGGTAACCTTTCCCTCAGACATAAAGTTAAAAGAAAAATAGCAGATCACAGTAACACGACAAAGTTGAAAGATAGTAATATTGAAGATGAGAATCTGTCACAAAAAATAAATCGTTAGTTAGTTTGAACTAAATTAAATAAAAAACACGATATTAAAAGCATCCCCATCTAAACAACATCAAAATTTTGAAATTATACTGTATAGATATGTTGAAGAGCCATTTGGGAATGAATTCTTCTTATATATAAATAGCAGGCGCGAACGATATGTGTGACTAATCCATACCACTCCTATAGCTAGATATCCAGCTATGTGCAAATAACTGTTTTTCAAAATAAAAGCAAGACTACTCGTTTAGCTGTACCTAGAATGCAGTTTCTATGCACCATGTAAGAACACATTTAAAAATCGTCTCAACAAATATTGGCTGAGGATTAGGCCCCCCTCAATATTATAACGTGTTGATTCTAAGTCCCTAACTCCTGGAGCCAGTGTATGATTGTGATACCTGTGCGTGACTGAAATGCTTGTGCGTGTTTGAAGTGCTTATTTCTTACATGATTGAGGTGTACCAGTGTGATTGATGCTTTTACTTTAGACGGCATGGGACTTGTTTCATTCATTTTCGTTAGATTTTAAATTAAAAACCTCAGGCTCCGTCAAATTTTCGAAACCTTCTGAAGTTCAACGTTCATGCCAATAAATGACTTTCACTAGATAAAGAACAGTCCTTCGCACGTTTATGGGGAGAAGGAAGAATGTCATGAGAGCGTTATTGTATTCCTGCTTTAACCACCGCAGTTGAATGTTGGGAGAATATTGAGTGCAGTGGTAAGAATGTTACGAGAACATTGAGTGTATTGGTAAGAATGTTTCGCAAAAAACAGAACACTCTGTTTGAATATTAATAGCTCGGTAACTAAGAATTCAATATAAATCTTTTTCTTTTAGCTCGATGCATAAAATGTTCTTGGTTTAAAAAACAAACGAATGGTTAAAAATAAAAACTTCTTGAAATTGTTCGCATTGCAATGGAGAAATGGTCGGGAAGATTCAGTTAATGAAGCAATACTTCTATTTTAAGGAATAGGATCAAAGATTTGATAGAGTTTTTTTCATTACAATGCAGATCATTATTTGTCCCAGAACGACAAATTCATGGTGCGAAAAATTCAGTTAATTTTATCATTTGAACTTATTATTTATACATAAAGGGTTTTGATATCCTCGCTCATTTTAAGTCGCTACAAACAAACTTAGAGTTTAATGAAATCATTAAGTTGTTCATAAGACAGAGAACAATTTTCTGCATCGACATAAAGGAAGAAGATTCAAATCGGATATTTACTTAGCAAGTTATTGACATTCAAACAGAAGGTTACATTTTTTACGAGATACCCTTTCCGGCGGTGTTGGTTATTTCTGCTGCCTAAACCCCAGTCTGAAACAAGCACCTCTGCTCAAGGCAGTGTGTACCTCATAGTTAAAAGCACAGCAGAGCATTTATGGAAATATGTACACATGTCTCGCTATTATAAGTATCAGAACCCGAGGTAACTCCATAGAGTATGTGATCTAAGGGAAATAGTTTTACAGGGTGTAAAGTTAAGGCTAGGAACAGTTAGTGTTTTTTCAGGTGATAATATAAATTAAGTGATCGTCAAACTAACGACAGAGTCTCAACTGTTGGTAATTATTACGAATTCAGACCCGGTGAACGTGTCATTAAGATATGGATTTCACTTCCTGCTAATCACCTGACAGAAAATTCACAATTTTCTTATTTATTATTTTACCTTCCATGCTTTGTTAGACACACGGAGTTATTGCCTACCCAGCATGACCAGCCCTAACAGCAGGAGAGCGTTCATGCATTTCGCACACATGTTCGTGATGCATCAGGCTAAATTTCTAAACCCAGGTTGTAAAAATAAGCAGATTTTGTCATGTACGTAGGCATAGGAAGGAATGTAGATGCAAGCACTCGACACTGCTCACAACACATGCTAGCATGAGGTGATCTGCCATGTAAATTGTCGATGAAGTTCATCCTTCATGCAATGTCATGTGGCAGCACTAAGTGAGGATGCATTTCACAAGCATCGAATTTGAAAATGTTAAGCTCTACGTAACACATGACACCTTATGAAGCGACATGCTGTTCAATATAAATGTTGAGTGCCATGTTCCGTGTTACATACTCATACCCCATAAGGGTGCAAACGACAAAAAGATCAATGGCATTAATTTTCTTGTTTGAATGTCGCTCTATAAAAAGTGACAACCAAGCCACGTTGGCATTCACTATCCACCACGAATATTGACGACCGAGGTTCAAACACAGAATCGATGCTTGCATCACTCTTTTCTAGAGCAAGAGAGCGAACTTTTGAGCAAAGTGGAAAAAACATTCTGAGCTGTATGGAGGATGACCATACGGGGTTCAATGTGGGTCATAATATTGCTATGATGCATAATATATGTATATATAATTTGCGCAGCAATTGCTTGAATAAAGCTTGGTTTAGTGGGATCACAGTTACTGGATTGTCTGTAGAGTATGTAAACACGATGTAATTGGAATAAGTGGCGCGACAGACTGTAATACAAATATGTAGCACGAAGGAGCCAGACACTGCATCCATTTAATGGAGTATGAGCAGTACAGTCATCACCAAGACTGCGGGAAACATATTCACTCAAAATTTCAAGAAGCATATTTACATACAAACGACACAAGACACGAACACATGATGTCACTTAGTAACGGGAAGCCGCTTTCAGTGAACCATGAGCTAGTCAGCCATACTACACCACATGAGAGTCAGCAACACGCGCGTAGCACCAAGATCTAGTAAGCAACACATCCCCATGGCGCTAACCCTGGCATCAGGCTACACCTGAACATCATAATGGAAAATTCAGTGTGGGAGTACACAACACACCAGCGTATCTTTTTGTCTGATCGACCAAAATTTCCATAAATTTTTCTATATTCTACGGTAACGGGATATTTCACGGTGACGTTTATGTGGAGTAGCAGACGATGTAGACCCACACTAAAAAGTAGCGTTCACATAGAATGCCGAGTGGCATCAAGCAATGTAAGTTCCTGATGCTATTTGGAACCAAGCAATGAAAGCGTGTACTGCCGGTTAAGTCAACTGCACGAGCGCATGCTAGCAAACACAAAGTAAGAGGAACTTGAGCAAAAGATGAGGCATAATGAAAGCAAAACTAGGCAACTCAAACAGGTATTTATATAAGGCTGCCCACAGCTGCATATGATAAGAGGCTGCATGTATTAGTACACTAGAATATAAAGGATAACCACATAGCATTATGCGCACGTTCATAACGCCTTGACAACGTCACGGATGCATGTGAAAATGTTTCTGCTTATAATATCATGAAACTGACAGTAACAACACTAACACATTACACAAACAGTATTTATGCGACACGATTTGACTGGATTTTGTAGAAGGCGCCAGAGCGTTTAACACAGACAGTACTACATAAGCTCATGCTCATGATGCCATGTGGTTGCATGTAGCAGCACGCATCACACCAGTTGCGGTATGCTTACGCTCATGATGCTATGTGACAGCAGCACATGTCAGCAGGTAACACAGAGACGAAGCATAGTGCTTGTAGCATACTGGCTTATTGTAGAGAATAGCAGTAAGCAATCTTAACATACCACGTGCCGCCCCATGTAGGGCATGGGGTGGCACGTGGTAATATGTGACAGTCCCATGAAATTCAAACACATCACAATTTGCTAGTAAAAAAAACAAATAAAATGTTTAAAGCAAAAAACTTTACAATATGAACTGTCAGCATGTGCAATATGCAGCATGAATACGTTAAGCCAACACGCCACATTTAACACATCTTGTGGCAGCATGTGTAGCACACAGAAGCAGCATGCAACACAAATACACAGCAATAAGTTATTGTACACAATGCCATGTGGCAGCATGAAGCAGTATGCAGCAACCGCATGCAACACAAATACGTAGCAATGAGTTATTGTACACAATGCCATGTGGCAGCATGAAGCACTATGCAAAAGCAGTATGAAACACAAATACGCAGCAATGAGTTATTGTACACAATGCCATGTGGCAGCATGAAGCAGTATGCAGCAGCAGGTTGCATAAGACCAAGGCTCCCACTGGCCACCTATAAACCTACCTTTCACCCAAACCATTCTATTCACAAGGTTGGTCGGTTTTTTTGTGATGCGCTGAATCTAGAAATTCTTCTTACCCGCACCCCGGAATAGCATGACCACTTCAGTGTGGATAATAAAGATAGCGTTTGGCAAGAGCTACAAAAAGAATTGGTTACCCACCAAGCTTAGATTACTCGAAGGTCTACCAGTTACAACTGCAGCCTCGTCGTATTCTCTTCCCTGAGTGCCTTCACTTCTGAGACAGACGGGCTACCACCCTCCCTCTGTCACTCGCCCCCTTACCCTGTCATAACTCCTCGCCAACTCATCGCTCACTCAATAAATATGTGCCAACTTTCGTTCTAGAGTGCAAGACTCATTGGCCATTATTGTTGAACAGCGTACTGTAAACAGGAAAAGTCTTGCGTGGATGTTGCACTAAATCAAGCATTGTTCTTTTAATTCTGAATGCAGTATTCTAAAAATATGAGAAACGAGGAGGGGAATCATTCAAAAAATTTAAAAAGGACTTGATAAAATGGAAGTTAAGAATTAATTAAGGCTTTAACTCTGACTGAGTGCACGTAGGAATAGTCCTTGGTTGCCAAATTTGTACCTTCTAATTTTTATCTCCGATTATTTAGCGGTTATCGATGATAATTTCCTCGACAGAAAACCAGCTAACAAATAAATTCAACGTTTGTTCAAATAATTGTTTTATTTATATTGTACCGTTTGAAATCCTCTCGTCAAATTTTTCAATTACTGGCAAAGAAATTAAAACGATGGTGGTCGCTTACAAAACATTTTCTGTACAGAAATACTACATCTCGCCAATTAATTATTGTTTCATTAATCAAGGGAAAAATTGAGCTTGAAAGAAATATGCATTTTTTAAGATTAAGACAATTTTTACTGCATTATTTCGTTACGAACAGTGTATTACCGAAAATACGTCTGAAAAATAACGATCATACTAACAATACAAAGCTGATGTGTACCACGAACAGAACTCTGCTGTGTTAAACTATTTTGACAACTCAATATGCATGCAGATTTACTTATCCACACAGGGGAGCATGCTTAATGGAACATGCTTGTTGAATCATGTTTGCTGGAGCATGCCTGCTAGAGTATGCTCGCTGCAGTATGCTTGCTGCAGTATGCTTGCTGGAGCATGCTTGATGGAGCATGCTTGCTGGAGCATGCTTGCTGGAGCATGCTTGCTGGAGCATGCTTGCTGGAGTATGCTTGCTGTAGTATGCCTGTTAAAACTGCACACCGCTTAAATAGAAGATTCCTGACCAGATTGGATGGATTAGCTGAAGTGTGAAAATCACGTGACGCAAAAGCTCATGCAACATAAATTATAAGATAAAGTGATGGAATTATGTTATGTGGTCTAGATATGTACAGCTCGACAAGCTTGCGGTAGTAACTGTGAACAAAAAGGTTCACAGAAAGAACAATTGTGGGCACTCTGTGTCACCGGCGACGCATGACATTTAAGAGGTGAATGTTATACACATTCTTTAGATTATGTCACTGGTCTGGGTGAACATTAAAAAGCTTACAATATTTTCTCACTTACTACAGGAATAAGGGATTTTGAATTATTCAGTTATTTTGTTACCGAGTTTTCCTCTAATGAAAATTTCTATTCAGAATATGTTATACTGCTGAAGTGAACTTATCTAGAAATGCCTGTAGCCCTAAGGATATAAATTGTTGACGAAACAGGTGAGATTTCAGTTCTATTGAGAATGTTGAACTCATACTCGTAGCATAGTATATTGCTTTCTGAACAAGATATCTAGAGCATTTTATAACACGGTACGTTCAAGTAAAAACCTATGCACACTCACATATATGAATATATTTTTTTCCATTTAAAATCAAATTTCAGAAACGCAGCGTACAACTGCATTCAGAAAAATTTCCTTTTGAATACTATTTTTTCCCCATCGGAGATTTTTGTTCCGAAAATTTGGAGTACAAGTACAGTTACTTTTTATACTCGCACGTATACTTTTATGAAGGCATGAAAAAACAATAGAATTAACTACTATAAATTGTATTAACTGAGCAATTCTGAATCGTCATTAATTCAAAAATAGAGACGGGCCATATGTTCCTTAATAAAAGTGATGAATGAAATGTCTCTATAGCTCAGCTATAAAACTGGAATACACAGGGACGTTCAAAAGAATAATAAAAGTTAACGAAAGGACAACCCTGTCAATTAATCGTTACGTTAACCACTCCGTCACGCATTTATAAGTAAATCATCATACTACGATAAGAAAAAAAGCACAAAGCTGCTAACCAACAAACTACAGTAAATGATCAACTGAAATCCGAGCTTCCATAGCACCAATGACGAAATTCAGTTCTCAGTACAACGAATCTTCCAATCACAACTGTGGGAAAACGGTTTTGGCACTGAAGGTCAAAAGATTCGACAGAGCTACAGCAATAAAATGCACAATAAAGGATCAGGTACCCTAAGGAACGTTGCTTCATCGTTCGACAAAACTTGCAATGCCCGGAGACTCGACTTCGGAAGTGAATGACCTCAGAGCGATGCCTTCTCCTTCGCAGTGTGTCTCCAGTACAGCTATGCAACGGGCATCCATCCCACTGGCCCTATTCTTCTTTCTATAATCACTCTTGATGAAGTATATCTTGTCAAATTCAAAGCAAATCCTCTGAAATGTTTTAACTGAATCACAGGGGGAGAATTCTTTCTGTCTTACAAATACTGCACTTTCATTAGCAACACACCATATCTGCATTGGTCATCAAACCGCGAATAACTTAGGCCACAATTTATTCATGAACCTAGCTATAGTCACTGGCACTTCCAGGAGCGCGGCTTTCATCCCCTGCAAAAGCGCGCTCGAGTTGGAAAGGTCTTCCTGAAAGCAGGAGGCCGACCGAGCAAGGAACGGTGCAGCAGGTTTGGTTTGCTTCCACCGCAGCGCGTAGGTGACCGGCGACTGTAGGAGCAATATTAGAAGCCCTTCCAAGAGTGCTGCTATTGCTGCTGCAGCTGCTGCTGCCGCTACTGATATAGCCATCCTATATCATAAGTATAAGAAGGCACTACTAAACGTTCTGGAACTATCAATCATTTTACTTAGCTAAGCCTCGCACAGAGCGTTTTCAAGCAAAAGGTCTTTAGAAAGTGTATTTGATGTATTAGCGACCACTGAGGTATTTTAAAATTTTGTCATTGATTTACTCCATAGTTATAAATTGATGTGGAAAGTTCAATAATTAGTTAAAAAATAATATGTCCTTTTCAACTAAGCCTCAAATTTTAGTTAATAGCTGAATCTTGGTATGATGTGAAGTTAGAAAATTTAATTCCTGTAAATCAGTCATTCAACTCCTTCAACATTAATGACAACATAATACAAGAAGCAATGTTACGAGTGAAATTTTCACCCTCTGTAGGGTGAAAATGTCTCCAAAAAACCAAGTACGTAAGGGCATTTATTTCATCATTTCGAGTCTTCATCAGTAATAATTTCTCTTGGAAGGGTGGTAGAAGATACCTGTATTGGCGGTTCAGCCCTCGACAAGCTGCTAGCTGTGAATGGGCAGTTTATTCTCCATCCATCCAGCACGTAAGTCTAGCTCTTCTGTCAAAACAATTTAAAAATATGACGTTTTCATCGGAAGCAATGGAAATGAAAAGTTCCAAATCCTAGTTCTGTATTTGGCTAGTCACTCATCAAAAGGCAAAATGACAGTGGCTTTGCTTACACTTTACACTCATCACTGCGAGTCTCCACCGCATGAAAAATTATGAGTTTTCGAAGAACATTTGAGACAAAATGTTAAAACAAATTCAGGTAAATCTGCTACTATGGCCGATTGTAGCATGGCCGCTGCTTAGTACCTAGAAAATTTAGCGCCTCAAAACGTCACTAACTTCTTTTGCGCCTACTGCTATTCTGAATTTATAAAATTTAGCAAGTATATGTATATTTATTTCGAGTAATAATTATCTGTAAACTTGTTGATTATGTTAAAAGCATTATGATTGGCTTACATCAATTAGTTATTTTTCACTAATTAATAATGTATGTGTTTATTTAATTATCATGTTATTACACATTACTTCTGATCAGAAAATGCACCAGATGTCTTGTGAGAAATAACTGCAAAAAATGTAACACTTTTTAATACTTTTTTAATTTTGATGAAGCTGTAGTCCTAAAACTCTAGTTTTTTCAGTGCTGAACTTCTCTTATTTGACGCCGAGCATTTCAGTGCTAAATTTCATCCTTTTGGTGAGACTTAATTAACTATTTTGTTGCACGCTACACTTTTCTCTATATCTATTCGAAGTCAGTCTTGAATAAACAAATATCATAAATAGAACAACTAGATTGCAAATATATTTGAAATGACATCTCTAATCTTTAAAAAGTATTCATCAATCATGTGGGCTGCACATTCAAGACAATTTAATGTTGATCAAATATGATCTTACTATAATGTTAACGTGCAAAAAAACGAGAATTTCTTGAAGCAGAATGACTCAGCATGTTTACACCTGTCTACCTGTCGTTCATTTGATAATCTTTCCAGTTACTCCTGAACTTCTTTAGCTCATCAAGTTGTGGGTAGTAAACAACATCTCTCGGAGACTCTACATGTAGACCTATACTTTCAAAACTTTTTATACATCGAAAAACATACGATGCATAAAATTTCAAGGAAAATTTTTTCAAATCTCTTAATCATTATATATTCAAAGAAAAGAATTTCACATTGAAACCTATTTGAACCACACACTTGTTATCACGACAAAAGAAATCTTTTTTTTCTGTATCACGAACAATATTAAATATACAGTGAGATTATTATCATGACTGGAAACATACTCGTCATAATCTATGACTTGAAAAGAGATCACAGCTAAAGATTTCCATTCAGCAGTTCATTCATCAAAAAAGTAAACCTAGTAAAAAATAGCGTTGGTCGTTATTTTACTCCATGGCGCGGAGAGGGGCGATAAGGAAACTACAACGCACATTAGATAGTGATCCACATCGCTCAGTTAAACGGACTGCGTTAAAAAGATGTCCAAGTGCCCACATTTCTGACAGATGGTTAAATTTTCAATAAACCAACGGGAAAGGTTAATATATCTTTGACAATGAATGAGATGTACCTGCATAGTTATTCCAATTGATTCAATGGAGCTGCTGAATATTACAAAACATTTTGAACTAGAAAAACGAGTCTAATTTAACCACCTAAAGTTCTTGTACCTTCATCTTTACAATTACACTAGTGGTCAATATTGCAACAGATGAAATATTTCAGGAGAATGCAGAGGAAATAAATTTATTTCAATATTTCTCATAAATGCTATTTAAGGCATGACAAAAGAGCGCAAAGTTCAACATTGAAGAAACAGCAGGACCACTTAGCACTCTTTACAACAAATAGCTTTAAGAATTTTTTCTATTGAGCCATTGACAATCGAGGGACATTTCTACGAAGCTGTCAATTGTTCTGATCAGCAAGAAACATTTCCAAAGAAGTGAAACAGTAACGGAATGGGTTTTTGCCTCTTTCTCCCTTCCGTTGGATGAACGCTAGAAAGGTTTTTGCATGAACGGCACTCAGTTACTCTTTTTTGTGATAGCTTTGCTAAACCAATGGTTCCAGTTCTAACGTTCTATCATTTAGATAAATTTTACCATTAATAAGACAATGTTTTCTTCAAGTAGCTGTTTGATCAAATTACACCTGTGAAATGGAAAATTTCAGTAAGTTCGTAATGAAATACTGTATTCGTTGTTGTTACATCTAAACGCTTTGCTTGGCGATGATGAGAGATTTGTTGGGATGTTTCCCAGAACGATCGCAAAAACAGCTAAGTCATTTGGATTCATTAATGCTTGATGAGCTTGCTGCCTGTCTCACTTGGAAGAAGACGCGTTAGTGCATCGTCTTCACGTCTACAAATTGTATTTATTTCAGTAAACAAATAATTCATGCAATTAATTGAACCCTTTATCTATTATACTGTGGTTTGATTTTTCCATTTACAGTTTTGATGACATAACAAAATCAATGGAATACTAATTTCTGACGCTTAATTGAGCCTGCTAAAGAACCTCTCACCGATCCTGCAAACACTGTATATTCTGAGCCATTGGGGTACACTGATGCTTCTAATATAAAAACTAGCATCATTGGCAACTTTTTACGACATTTACATTGCGGCTGACCCACACTTAAGTATCAGTAAAGACTGTAATCTCTCAGTTTTACAGCATTCATTTAATAATTGGTATCAGCCAGAGTGTATTTTACTTTTTCTTCATCTTACTAAAGTTAGGTATCGACAAGGTTTCTAAAAGAATGAAGTATCGAGTTCTTTTACTCGTGAAAATTAAAATTGAAATTTAACAAAACTCATCGGTCGAGTAAATGTAAATCCTGAGTAACGGAATAAATGTTCTAATTCATCTGAGCATATGCACTAGTACTCCGTCACACGATAAACTACTTCATCTCAACTCTTACTAAACTATCGCAAGATTTGGCTTACTACAGCTAGGAGAATGAATGAATGAATGAAGAATGGGCCAAACGGCTCGTTCCTATTGCCTTATTCTATTCTATTCTTGTACAGGGTGGCCAATATGTTACTGATTCTTTTAAAAGTGCGATAACTATAAAACTAGTTAACAAGGATAAGTGTTAACTGTTGGTAGTGTAGATACACGAAAAATGATATTAAATTCTTCTCTTCAATAAAAAAGTAACCTCATCTCGCTACCATTTCTAGTTTTATAGGTATAGGGTTTTAAAAAGGTCATTAACTTATGGACCACCCTGTATTTCGCAAATACTTGTCAACTGACAGACTCATTCATCGCAATATCGACTATTCTATCAGAAACTTGATTGCTCTTACTTCATGATCTACTCTATCACAGCCTGAATGTTTGAATCATGAAATTGTTTACTTCGTTACAACATGAACTATCCTGGCATAGCAAAACTGGCTGGATCAAATTTTCAGCAGTTTCGTCTCAAATACATTTATGCTTTACTGCAGTATGTACTGCTTTATGATATCAGTAAATGCTGTTGTACAAATTTTACAAAACGATCACAATGTGCAGCTTTATTGCATCATGGATTGCTCTGTCGTAGCATGAGCCGGCCAAACACAACGCAAAGATTGGCCAACAATCAAAATTATTTGCATTCCCAAGCCGCTGTTCCGTTAACCGAAGAGAACACAACATTGAGCCTTTGTTGAAGCCATGTATTATAAATTTGTGCTTTGTTAGCGGCACAGTTAGGAATGACAACACAAAATGTTGGATGCACCTCAAAATCGTGACACAAGAAGGTGCACTCCCTACGTCTCATCGCAGCCTGCGTGCGTGATTACTCTGAGTAAATGACTGAGATCAACGAATTTTTAGTTCACTGATTTTTGTTATCAGCTCCCTTGTAGCTGAGGTGATGCATGCATAGAAGCATTGTTCACTTCTTAAGAACGTGAAATACGTACTGCCCTTATGTGACCAACACACATACCGAGTGAATAAATTAAATTAGTTATTGTTTATATCATAACATGCAGTAAGGAGTTTACTCATTATATTTTTCTGTTTGTGGAAAAAATTTTAGCACTTTTCTCTAGGTGCTTGTCTTATTGTTCGAACGTGTTCAAACACCATAGTTTTATGTTATCAATGGCGAGCTAATATAAGTATATATCATGCAAAACAATGCAATATAGTACAGTACAATACTGGAACTAATTTTAAAAGTAGCTCTAATTTTTAATTTCTCAATATAGGTCTTAGTTTCAGAAGTATTTTAATTCAAATAATTACGTAGACATCCACATGTCCCAATGATAGTTTAAAAATGCCCCTGCGTAGAAATCAAGTTTTCCCGCTGATTCAAGATGAATTAAACTTTTTCGTTTGGTGTGTTTACAAAATTAATCGTTCAATTTGGATAAATGTTTTACGGTAAAGTCTCAAAGTCATTCTTCAATCATGTTAGAATTGTTTTCTTTCTGCACAACTGCAACAATATAAAAAATGCTAGAATCTGAGTTTTGTTTTTTATTTTTGAACATTTTTCAGTGTCAACATTAATGGCGAAGTATTTCCAAGTTCAAAAAAAACGAAGTATACGGAAAAGTATTTTCATATTGCAAAGAAGGTCGATACATAAATCATATGTCAAGAACATTTGCCTACGAACAATAATGAAAAACAATTTAGACAGTGAATCATAATTAATATTTCCCATTTTATATTTCTGTGCTCTATCAGGCACATTGTGAGATGAAAATTGCAGTTTTATGATCAACAGCTGCACTTTAAGCAAAACTTCGACCTCCATAAAATTACCCGAAAAGCTGTATGATACATGGCCCTTACGAAGCATATTTTCACATATGAACCATGACAACGTATGGATGTTGTACATAATGAAGAAACAGTACTCACAACTACCCGCGCCCAAAGCTATTGCACAGTGGACCACTGCTACGAGTGCTGTGAAGTACAGCGTGCGGCACAGTTACATCAAACATCACTTCTGAATGCTGAGCCTGCAACGGCATCAGACTGAGCTACCGGTGGCATATCAAACGCCATTATTACACACCGTTCTTGATGCTGTTATGCATCACCATTAAACAGCCATGGAAGGCTTGCTTTGCATCACTATCATTATTTGCTGAGCGGTGGCTTCGAACCGTTTGCCGGCGCACACGACGAAGACGATCAGCGCCACATCGTATGCCACAAAGTTGACCCTCGAACCAAGGGGTTGGCTCCGAGGTCGCTGGTGCTTAACCTCACCACACAATGCTCGCAGCAACGGGGGTTTTGCAGGCTTTGCGTGACTGAGAATCATAACTGAACGTAGAAACTATGACTGCTTCAGAACACGTTTGTGTCTCAGTGAGCAGCCACAAAATATTGCTCGGAAAATGAATTACTGGAGAGACAGTATAGTAACAGAAATTTTTTAGATCATTGTGAAGCGAAAGGAGCAAACATAAAATTAATTTATTCATGAATGAATTACAAAATTTTTGAAGGGTTCTTCAGAATGTTCATCCATATAAAAAGCGGAACTAAAGTTCACACCTTTCCTGCACCTTAAAGTACGTTAGGACTTCAGAGAAAGATTAACCAAAGCTGGCTTGTGAAAAACAATTTATAGTTAGGCGGTCAGTTTATACGGACGCACTAACCAGCAAACATGTAGTATCATATCTGAACCTAATCTCTTTCTTTAAAATTTTCATTGCCTAGCTCACTTGTCAATATTTTTGTAATTAACAGAACAAAACAGGTAGCTGAGGCTAAGACTGCGTAGCAAAAGGGAAAATCATTTCGTTTGATGCAAAGAATTCAAAATCAGAAAAATTTAGTCATATTTTAAACATGTGTAAATATTTCATACTCGTCTCAATTTATATCAGAAAGAAAAACGATAAACTTTATGTAGTGGTTGTCTGCTATACAAATGGAAAATTATTTATTTAAGCATGGGAAGCAGAAGCAGACAAGCGTGGATGCAGCGTTACGTCATACCCTGCTACGAATTGCAACTCGTGTTTCCGTCTTATTAAAGAAAGGCTAAGTGAGGGTTCAAATTTCAGAAGCCAAAAAACTTGCAGTGTTTGAACTCAGCGCTGCTAAAATTCAAGTAAAAAAAGTAAAAGTAGTTAAAATTATAATGAATCTTAATAAGTTCACTTTTTTCAGTAATTTTATTATACATATTCTTATTAGTGATAACCTCTATAACATGATGGTATGAATTACTAATACATTATAATATTATATAGGTATTATGCTGCACTATGAAATTAAACTGAAGCACTGGAATGTAATAATTATCACCACCCAGTGCACGAAAGGACCATTCTATCAAATCTATTCAAATTTTACGATAATATTGATAATCCGTTAAATCCCTGACGCTTGCAATTTTTAAGACGTCATTTTTTAAAATCTAAAATAAAGTAAAATTTTCATTCAATAAATTTACAAATAGTTGAGTTTTTCTTGCACATGAAATTATACAAACTTATCCAATAAGAAGCCTAAGTTTTTAAGCCAATCACTGAGCCATTGGAAGACAGATTTAATCTCAGTACGGATATGGAATATTCAAATTTACTCAAACATTTGTTGTGCAGAATAAAGCCGAAGATTATCCCTTAGTTCAACTGAAATGGCATGCGTCGATGCAAGGCACATAACAGAGCTGTAGAAAAAGTGCTGTTCAACAGATCAAAAAACAAAAAAATTTAAGAATAACGTTTGACAATGTACCGAGCCTCATATACTACTCTAGTAAAATAACTTTACTTCCTTTACGGTAGATTTATGATCATTTTGGTTTCAAAGTCCAAGGAAAACGTCTTACGGCAGTGGTGTCAACAATACCATAGCCATAGCTCTATCAACCGAAATAGTAATCGAAAAATCAGAAGTCACCGACTTCTACTGCTGCAGCACCAGTAACCAGTGATAGAGTTAAAGCTGCTACTGCTGTAACGCCAGCAACCAGTGATACAGTTAAAGCTGCTACTGCTGTAGCCTCAGCAACCAGCAATACAGGACAACCTGCTACAACTTTAGCGCCAGCAACATTTCAGCAACAAGAGCAGCAGCGTCACAGCACAGCGGGACGGCAGCGGCCGGTAACGGTGCGCGTAACGGCAGGCTTAACGGCCTCATGAGCCGGCCGGCGGGCTAGCAGCAAAATATCTACTGTGCTACTGGAGCACTCGTGTTGTGGTGCTGTGGTGTTGTGGTATTATGATACTGTAGGGCTGTGGTGTTGTGAGGTTGTGGTGTTGTGGTTCGATTGTGGTGTGGGGCTGTGGTGTTGTGGTGTTGCGATGTTATGGCACTGTAGAGTTCTAGTGCATCGTTGAATTATCGAGGTACTATTGGGATGTAATGCTGAGACGCTTTGGATCTATGACGTGTTACTAAGATGATGCTGTGGTGAGATGTTAAGACATACTGGAGCTCTGGTAACATAGTCTGATGATGATGCACAACTGATGCATGTCAATAGCATCATTCCACGAGCAAGCGTTTTACGTAACGGAACAGAATATTGACATTGAATAAGGTATCTATTAGAATCTTTTGGGTAAAATTGTGGAAATGACATTACATTTCACTACTTTATGGTTAACATGCCTATTTACTGACCTGATACAGAAAAAGTCAACTACATCACCCCTTCAAAATTTAATTATAAGTATCCTGATGTTACTTAAACTGTATCTCAGAAGAATGTAATCATTATTCTACAGCAAAATCTTCAAGTCCCCAAGATCGTGTTGCTGAATGACATCAAAAAAGCAGTTTACACAAGGTACCAATATTCTTACTATTAAATTCAAGTATCTGCTCATGAGCTTCGGTCTTGCCTCGAGGCATCTGCAGGAGCCACTTATTTAGCAAGACAAAACAGGAGTTGGCCACTTAGCACAAAAATGTATTAGTTGTAACATTTAAATTGGCAGATCGAAAAAGTAAACCAATCATAGCTGCTGGAAAATATTAAACTTAGTAAATCGAAAGGCTAAAGCCATAGACATTTGTTTGGATACTGTTTTTCAATCAGAAAACCATCAGCTGTTTTCTGCTCAAGAAGCACTACAGCTGCAGGTGCAGCAGCTGCAGGCGTGCAGCGTTGCGGTAAAGCGGCTCGCATATGTACGTAGGTAACACGTACGTGATAATGATTGATGTTGTGTGATAATTTTCAGGGATGTAAAAATCAATTATATTGCAGCTCTAAAAAAGGGCACTAAAAAAAAAGTTCCACTGAAACTAGCGTTTTATATAAAGTATAAATTATACAACACGAAACATCACATATAAAATATCAAGTATGACGTACAAAGTTGTAATAGTTTTTATATTGTATTCGTATGAAGATTACAATTACTGTGACACCCATTCTAATTTAGACGTCGAATTAACTGAATTACACCGATTGAGGTATATTTAGTAATAGTTCTTGGAAATACACTGTAATGTTGCGTTGCAATTCTAAAGAAATATACTGAAATTGAAGGAAATTTGAATTTTATATTCATTAAGTAATTACTGCAACTTTTCGAAAAAATCTGAACTTATCTAAAGAGATTCTTGGTTTTACGATAATTTCGAGAATTCTTCTTGAAAGAAGGAAATATTCCTTCTGATTCTTTAAAAAATGTAAGATGTAGAAGGATTTTAATCTTCTCTTTAGTATTATAGCTTCGCTAGTTCATTTGCCAATTTTTTAGCACTCCATGGCATGAACATTTTTTCAAAGTTGGCTATTCAATGCAAATGCTCTATGATATCCGAGAAAAGCAGCAAAAATAAGTTGAACGCTTGCTACACGTGAGTTATGGAAGTAGGACTGGAAATAAAAGCTAAATTTTCGTTCATAGTTCCTTCAACTTAATGAACAGGGAAGGTAAACAGGTAAATAAACAGTTAATTAAGAAATACAGACTCTGGTACACCTGTACAGAGAATCAAGGTGTTACTTGTGTTTGATGCTGGGAATCCCAGACTTTATTTCCAGACGACCTAATGATGCTTGGCCAGGCTCTAATTTGTAGTTTTGTTGATTGTCGAGCAATACAAGGAGCTAGGTAGGTCATCGTGGAGCAACTACTTCAAGAATATAACAGGAGAAGCAGTCTACATGACCCCCGCCCAACCAGCAATACTCACAAGGTTCTGTATTTTTGTTTTTGTCACGAATAGACATGTTTCCCGAAACAATATTAAAAACAAAGCTTCTACCAACTAATTTCAGTGAATACGAGCTCGTAAAATGAAATTGAAATGGAGAGATCGCACACTTCAGGAAACCTTGATACTCAGATCAAGTTTTCGGAAACAACTGTGTTCATACGATGGATTCTTTTTTGCACAAAGTTAGCAATACATTTGCTATCTAAGATACAAAGTCATTGAAGTATATACTGTAATCCTCCTTCCTACGTGTTCAACCCTGTAAGTTCATTACTATTTTTTTAATTTCAGTTTGGGAACACAGTTCTGTACGAGAAAGTTGGAGGTTCAAGATCACTCCTGTGTTGGCTCTCAAGTTCACGACCAGCCAGCGAGAGAAGGAAGGCTGCATGCAGCACCCAGGCCGACGGTTTTGCTCTCGTTGGCTGCTAAGGTCTACTCACACCCAGTCCGTCGACCAGTTTATTTACTTCTTTCTTTTCTTTCTGAATTCAATTTCCTTTTCCTTTAAGTTTTCTTATTTTTTATTGATTTTAAAGTTGCTCAAATAGTTTTGAAGTACTTCATAGAACTTTACATATCTATTGTAAAATAGAGCATCTATTAAAACTGATTCTTCAACTGTCGTTGGCGTAAATTTACAAGTGGTTCGTAAAAGAACGATATATATGTAATAATATATTCAAGATATATTGAGGAATATAAATGAAAAAATTGTGGAGGTACATGACAGAAATTTAAACATTTTTTTGCAAAATGTTAGGGCTAAAATAAACTCAGTTAAACTTTCAAGATCAGAATTTGAGGAAACTTGCACTGCGATTGCAGTCATTTAGAAAAGAGCAACATTATGCAAAAAATAATGGAAAGGGGCAAAGGTCAAACTATGTCTGTAGTAACTTATGGACGGATGTTGTCTGCAAATGAAACAATCAATAGAGCAACATTATGAATCTTAAAATTGAAGTGTTTTCTAGCAAAAGCCATATAATGTGAACGGTGATTGAGATACTTTGCAACCAATTTTAAAAGCTTTCAAACTCAAGCAAATTTTATTGAAACTTAAGCAGGAAATTTAAAATATCATACTTTTGTTATTTCTGATTTTCAAGTGATATGAAACATGCACTTAATATGATACTATTGGCATTGGAAAAATATATACTTCAAATTTTGTCATTCTTAGGTTTCTCTTTTTCTCACCGGTTTCTTTCCCTTCAACTTCACAAGAATTTTCCCCTCTCCAGCGTTGTGCTAGTTTAAAACTGCAGCCCTAAAAAATTATTGAAATCATTCAGTTTTAACGTCATCTCATCCAACGGGAGATAGAATGTATGTAGAAGTAATATATTATAGTTAATGAAAAAATTCAACAGAAATAGCCTAAGGTACAGCTAGCAGCACTCTTCATAAAATTGTCCTTTTATGTTCATCAATGAATTGAATTAAACCTCAATGCTTAATATACACACAAGTAACCCGCCTGTTACTGAGGAGTAGAGTTCTTACATCGGACTCATGACGATAACAGTCGCAGCAGCTGTTGGTAAAACTGTACAGTGAGTAGCATTGTAACTGTGACTTCTAACTGTACGGCTCTATAACAATCACAGCTCGCTACGTCCTTTTAACGATGGAGTAACAATGGCTTTAATTTTCCACATTAGAGGATGAGTCAGCATATTTCAAGCTTAGTGCACATACATGAGGGAATAGATCTCTGAATTTATAATAAATAGTCAGCTAATTTCAAATGAATTCTTAAGTTTCGAATAACTGTTCATAATTGTGAATTCATGAATTGAGAGCCGCTCAACAATTTTCCTTCACATTAAACAATAATCGTAAGAAATAATGATCGTATGTTGTCGAAATAGTTCTGAAGAAAATATGGGCATAACCAAAAGTATCAATTGAATGATATAATTTTCATTTGCTTAACATATTTTTAACCTATTTCTTTCGTATTTTTTACCCTAAATTTCAACTATTGTATTTCATAGATGTTCACAGTGTTTTCAGTCTGATTAGACGATGGAATGTTTTCGACAGGTTTTATTGTTACTTTTAAACCTTCCATTACGTAGAAATTCATGATGTGAGAAGAGCTACCACAATAATCTCGATCAAACGAGTGTGTTTTCCACTGCGAGTGCCAATTTGTCCAAAGCTGAGTATATGTATACAAAGCTGAGTGTATACAAAGCTGAGTGTATACAAAGCTGAGTGTATACAAAGTTCAGGGAGCTGCGTTGACCATCTGCGGGTTAATTTAATCTTTTCTAACTTTGTGATATAAAGATTATCACCCATTTATTTAGGTTTTCTTAGTATTTGCAATTATTTTAGCAAACGAAATGAAAAAGTAAACTCGGAGATTAGATAAAACAATAATGAGCGCATTAATTGTCTCCTAAGCGACAGCAAACTGATTTTCTAGATTCTCCCCTCTCAAAAGTCGTTGCAAACAGACGAGGTACCGCGCATAAGAGAGCTTCACCAAGTGTACCGGGGAGAATTAACAGAAATTAAAAGAGGAAAAAACTAGAAACATACACTGGATGAACTTGTTTTGAACGCTGGTTGGTTTTCGTGAGGGTAGCGAACTAAAGAGCAAGTTGTCTAAGTGAATGAAAGCGAGCTTGCTCGAGCTACAGGATTGTAAATCCATGATAAGCCTATCTGATTAAAAGTAATATCAAAACAGATGTACAATTACCCATAACCATTTTTTATTCTTAATTGCAATCCTAAATTCAAAAATGAGGTTTGGTAAATTTCTGTTAATTTCGTAGTTCGCTCTTTGGTTTCCTACACATGTAATATATCACAGTTTAGTTTATTAGTACATTCTTGAAAGTTGTACGGAAATGATTTCGTTTGCTCAGACGTAAATTATTTTGGTTTTTGAAACAAAACAACACCAAGTCAGTGTTTTTACGTTATGAGACATGGACATAAATTTTCGTGATACACCGTTATGTGTGTGGGTAGAACACAGCTACACGCTGCAACCACGAAATGCAGTACATCACAGCGCGGTGGAAGAGCTGCAGTAACGCACCAGAGCCTACCACCTTATTTCAGCCCGCCATGAATAACCGATGAACTGACTGCGTTGCTGGACTTCCTCCGTGATTTATGGGATGTACAAACCCCTCGACTACCAACAGAATGTTGTAAACAACTAGAACGAGGTCAGTGTGTGTGGGGAAAAATTATCAAAGGAAATAAGATGCGTGGAGTAGATGTTCCTATCATGTCACACCCTTGATTTCCTTCAAAATTCGATGAGCTACATAGTTGAATAATATTTCCTAATTTGAGAGGTTTCTTGAGGATGCATTCTGCATAATATAAACATTTCAGTTGATGCATGATAATGGTTTGCTTTCATGATGAAACGGCTGTATTATAAGGTTGAAAAATTAAATTCAAGCAATGCTCTAACATGACACACAACAGTAAGGAAATGTGAACGAAGCCAATTTTAAATTTTATTTATTCATCTTACGCACGCTTTTTATTTCATTTTATTTTAAATGGACGACATGATTATTATTAAAGACAGCCTAGTATCTAAGCTTCCTGCTCAATAATAAAAATGAAACAACATGTATTCTAAGCCCTGAAATAACTTTCGTAATTTTGCTAGTTTTTAATTTATACAGTAAGGACTCAGAGACATGAGTTCATCCGTAAAGTCATGATGTGACTGAGGGCCACGGCATCGCAAGAGCCAATTGTGTGACCACCCTGCAATCAACAGTCGGTAATGAGCGACCAATTTAGGCTGTTGATTTTTTGTGTGTGTTAAATTTGGCATTCCGAATATGCATCCAAGATATTGTATAGTACAGTGAGAGAAGTTCATTGTTTTTATTGAGCGATAAATTCTTATAATTCTTATAAATACCTCTTAAATGATCGCTGTTGATGCGAAGTTACTAGGAAGCACAATATATTTTTACAATGTTAAGGTAATTGTAAGTTTAACGCTCGGGTCGACGAGCAAGCAGTAATCTGCCAACACTGGAGCTTCAAAAAATGTAGTGCTACAAAAATTTTTATTGCTCATGTAACTTTGAAGTCGCATCAAGTGTAACAAGCATACAAAAATTTCTAATAGTGGGGCTGCACTTTAATTTTGATTAAACAAGCTGCTGCATTTCTGGCATAGTATTTCTTAACATTTCTCAACAATAACTTGTGAGGTTATCAGAAAAAACTATTATAATCTTCATACAAATCTAATCCAAACAACTCTCTGAGGCAACTGTATGACATATGTCGAGAACGAATTTTTGCTATCTATGACCTTTTTATATTCCCTTATGGGCAAAAAGTATCAATTTTTAAGTGGTTGGCATATCAGACCGGCCACTTCATGATAAAAATTCAACTTCAAATTTACTTCAAATACCTCGAAGCTACAATCTGAGATTCAGTATTTTCTTCCAGGTGTAGGCATGTACTCAGCATTGTGTCGGTTCACAGACTTGACATTATAAAGAGATTCTGGTATGCGAACATTTCTGCAACCGACCAGCAATCAATAAAGGGTCCCGCCTTTCTCGTCCCACACCACAGCAGATAAGGCAAACTCCTTTGTCACCGGAGCTGGCGCTGTAATGGCTTCCAAGCAGAACGAGTACTTGACACAATGCACATTTTGTCATATATTTGCCTGGAAAATGTGACAGCATGTTTTTTATGTACAGCCACGATCTTCTGCGTCAACGTTCATTTAATAAATCGACGATTGCTTGTGATGGAAAGGTGCATACGTTGTTAATTGTATTTCATGTATACCTGAAAAAATAACTATCATGAAGAAAAATGTAACTGATACAACTTAGAAGACATACACAGTGATTTCATGACCCGATGAAATATAACAATAGTGGTTCCTAATTAGAATTAAAAGAATAACAGTTAGGATAGGTAAATGTTTTGAAAAGCAACATTACCTATCCAATTTTTCAAACTCTAAGGAATTATCATCATAATAAACTTCCAAAATTCGTTCCTTCACCTCCTACAATAGGAAATTTTCTGCCAGCTTCCCTGAGTTCAAAATCTATTTTTTCGATCATATCTCGTAACGCTCATGCAGTTCGTATGATCCACCAGGTACACGACTCAGGGCACGTTAATGGTCCGTAATGCTTGTAATGACAACCCTCATTGAAAGTACGTTGCAGAACTCCGTCACACTCACGACAAAGCGCTAGGCTGAAGTTAACTGTGAAAACGCAGCGGCTTTTAGTGAGGAAGCGTTGCAGTTATGTATGTCTCACTAGCTGACCCACTTAACGCTGCTGTGTCTTAAGTGTCTGAGGCACCGCGCAATCTGCCTGCTTAATTGCCTCACGAGCTGTACAACGATCGAACATTCCTTCAGAAAATGTATTAGAATATTATGAACAGTTATAGTAACGAAGTATTCTGAATAGTTTCAGTAGCAGCAAGTATTATGGATCAATTCAGCGAAATCAAGTATTTTGAATGGTTTCAGTGAAATAAGTAAAAATAAGAAGACTCAATTACATTTGTCTTGCTGTGAACAAATTGTGCTCATTGAGGGACAAAAATATGATAAATATCACAAATTACACAGCAGAATTTTACATTTCATCGTCTCCAAAGCAAAATGTGACTCATTAACTTCGATGCAGAAGTGTAAAATTTTTGAAATTGGCGTACACCTATCATAGTAACCTTCAATTTTAATCAAATGATAATACATTAGTTGCAACGTATGCAACCTGAAGTAGTACTCTTATTTCGTCCGTTACTAACTTTTTATATACATGCGCTGTGTAATGTATCCTTAAGGCTACAACATGGCCCTATTTCGGCAACATGTTAGTAACATAACGGTTAGTGTTGATGGTGCATCATATCACTGATTATACGATCCAGACATTAATTCACTCCGTAACTGCAGGATGGTGCACATACAAAGTGCCTTTTGGAATACCAACTGCAAAATAATAAACATCGTGAAAATATTTGGATATTTAACAGTAGAGAAAGACATATTGAAGTGTAATATACATATTTTTTTAAATAAAATGCAATATCATTTAGGTGACCACCATTATTACTTAAGCAAGTAAGTGTTATTTTGATGTTGATATTCATTACTTCACTTCACAGTATCAGAATCGTCAGTTGCAAGGAATCCTAGAGTATCAGGCATCGTAATGGAAACATTTTTTTTCAAATGAACCCGAAGGGAAATATGAAGATGATTTAAATCTAGAGATTGTAGCACCATGGAACATCATCAAAGCGCAAAGTTAAACAGTGTGGAGAAATTTCTTTTAGCGCGTTCATCCATTCCCTTCTGTTGAGACAATTTCTGTGAATTTAGTGGCATTTACTTTTGTACAATAGTTGGGAGAGATACCAAGAATAAGACCACCTCACCGACTAGCATGTCATTGAAAGAAAAAAAATTTAGTCTCACTACGTATTCTCATTGTGCACACAGTGTGCTGGCTATGTAACGTATTTGAGTCATCTTTGTTGATGGTTGCATACAGCAATAGTGGCAGCTGTGTTACAGGGCTTCTACTGGAATATAATAACACGAAGCCAAATAAACAGCAGGAGTCACAACTGTACACGAGAGTTATTACTCACATTATTTATAATTATAAACCCAACAAACGACAGAAGTTACAACTTTATAAGAAGATTACATTTGAAATTATTCGCCCATACTAACCACGTGATAATGCCACCTCCGCTCTAAAGCACGGCATTTCCATCAACATGACTTGGCAAAACTGCAAGGCTGAAAACAGGTTGTGCAACGTCCTTTGCGTAATTTTTACCTCATCTTTGTGCTCGGAAAAGACTTATGCCAGGAAGCATGGAATGAATGCGACTTCGAAGTGAATATTCCAACTGACATAGACATCTCCCTGATTAGAAATGACTACCCATCAAATGGGCTGGACAATTAAAGCTTGTTCTAATTCTTGAAAATCTATGTATTTCACTGGAATTTAAATGACTACCCATCAAATGGGCTGGACAATTAAAGCTTGTTCTAATTCTTGAAAATCAATGTATTTCACTGGACACGCTTTCACGTATATCAAATTCAAAGTCGATTTTGCTCGAATATGCACTTTGAAACAGTTGTAACGTGAGCTAGGATTGTGTTGAAACTCAAAAAATTTTAAATGACGCAGGATATATGTACATTTACGTGTAATGCTCATAAACAGGTAAATCTTAGACTCCTTATACAGACATATCACTGATATTGAGAAGGCAAAACCGGCGTAAAATTAGGGTTCAGACCAAGACACTAGAAGTTGTTTTCAAGTATCCGACTTCATCTAAGGCAATTTTTTAATGAAACAACTTATACAGGGTGACCATAAGTTACTGACCCTTTTAAAAACGCTATAAATATAAAACTAGTTAATAAGGATAAGTGTTAACTGTTGGTAGTGTAGATACACAAAAAATAATGGTAAAATCCCCTCTTCAATATAAAATTACCTCATCTCTCTACCATTCCTAGTTTTATAGTTATAGGGTTTTAAAAAGGTCAGTAATTTATGGGCCACCCTGCAGTACCTCATTCTAAAACTTCTCTACTACGAATGCGTTCTTTCACGTCAAGCATCAGATACTGGAATTCTATGTACTGTATGTTCTAGCATGGTAGGTGTCATTGAACCCTAGCATTCACATGAACTGAGCGATTTACGCTGACCCTAATTTACTGAAAATGAGCTGCATGTGTTGACTGAGTGAAGTGTAATTGAGGTGTATTGGCATATGTAGTTGAAAGGAGAGTAAAATGTTGCTCCTAACTGAGAATCAGCAGTCAAAATGACAGGACTGTAGGAAGACAATGTTTTCAGAATATAAATTGACCCGAGATGGGCGGGCACGGAAAACTGCAGCCTATGAAGAATATTCCGCGTGTCGTATTGAGATGTTAAGAAAAAACATCCAAACAATATGATTCTAGTGAGTGTAACCCAAAGTTATCAGTCATGCCTGAGAAGGTCAGTGCGTCGTAAAACCTTTTTTACCTCTTACACAATGAACATTACAAGCACTCGAACTATACAGATGTGTTGATATGAGGGCGTCACATAAAATGTTTCATCTTAATTACTTTTTACTTCAGTTCTTCTGTTGCATTATCTTTTTCCCTATAAGTTAAAACGGTTATAGGAGCATCGTTTTGCCAGTAAATTGATAGTATGCTTGAACATTTTTAAAAAGAAACAATCCGTACGTATAAAGATGACCAAAGTTTACTCCACGACAATGCGCGTCCTCACACTTCTCGAGCTGCAGTCCAGAAGTTGTAAAGTTTGAATCACGAGATTTTACCGATATCCTCCTGAATATCTCCTGCTGATTATCACTTATGAAAGCACGCTGGGTTTTTCATATCCAATTAAACATTTCAAAATAGAGAAGTTTTTGAAGTATTCGGACAATTTATCGCAACGAAAAATTATGATTTTTTAAAGATTTAATAGATGATTAAAAAACATTGGAAAGATTTCATAAATGAACGTTAATCATATATCTAGTAAAAAATATCTTTTCTTACACATTGAAACTTTTAACATAATCAGTTTGACACACTCAACTAATTTGTCCTTCTAACATCAATTGATGATTAAAGACTATTATTATACTGTGTTGTTCTTCGCGTTAATTAGCTAATAGAAATAATAGTTCCTTATCTCTTCTCTTCTTAAAACATTTATTAGCCTCTTTATGATGCCAACGTATTAGAACACAAGGAGATAATTCATTCATCCTAACGAGTGATATCCAGCCAAAGTGCACCCCAAATATCCGTTCTTCATTCTTTTGAATTGTTTATTGTAGTTAGTATCTCTTTGTTTGAACTTCATGAGCGCCAATATATTTCAGTGATTATATTCATTGTGTTCAATATTGACTGATGATTCAATATTCCAGCACTGATGATGGAATCTTATACTCGGAAGCGTTTGCCATTTAAAATGTTATTTAATTCATTATTTTTTATCCTGATTGCAAGATTCAGTGTGAATAAATCAATAAGCACCACATTAACTGTTGATGCACAATGTTTTTCCTTAACTTTCATATCTATTGTATCATGAGCATTCAACACGGCTAGTAAATTCATATCTTAACTGTCACTTTAGC
>VCRD01000053.1:206199-233469 GCA_006783055.1 Trinorchestia longiramus
CTTCCTGTCATTGTCACGGAAAGTATCCGTGATACAGACGCTTTGTATTTCCCTCATACAAATAACAGATTCAATGAAATTAGCATTTGGATGAGCACCTGGGTTAGAAGACATAATTAAGTCTGTACGAAATTGGTCTTACTCATTCATTATAAAAATCAGAAATATTTGAGGATACCCTTTTCATATTTTGAGTTTAAGTATAACGTCAATAGCCAATTTCGCACAAAAAAAAATATCCTACTTAACAGTTTACTTGAAAAGAGGGTCAAATTTAAGTGTAAATAATGTTATTGTAAAGAATTACATTATTTTCAAAAACATTGAACAATTAATACATTAGTACAATATAATATTGGTCTACGTATTAAATTCAGCTCGGAGTTTACTGTAGTCTTTGTCGGATAGTAATATTTCAACAATAATATCAAATTCTGTCAATTCAATTTAATTGCAGAAATAAAACACTAGTCTACAAAGACCAAACTCCACACTGATTGTAATATTTAATGTCAGATTACATGTACACTAATTTGTTAGGCAGTGCCACGAGCATCGTTGTACTGTACGCCTGTGCTGAACCTCGCGTTGAACCTGAATTCAAGTCAAGTTTTGCCAGCAATTTTGACGGAGCTGCAGCTTTGTGTGCTCCGTTATGCGTGCCAAGCGGCGCTCTGGAAAAACGGTGAGTCAACCGCATAGAAGAGCAATCATGTTCAACATAAGCACCACCCTGTGCACTAGCAGCGGTCATAGTTCACTGGAATCCACCTTTGTCGTTCTGTTGAGTGGCTTGCGGTCCTGGAGTGCAGTAGGAGTGCATAATGGAATGCGTAGCTTATTAGGCATTCCAGCCCGTAATTTTAAAGAGGATTGTATAAGATGGATATTTTTAATAGACAGTAAAATTTGAGGCGGTAACCAGAGTTACCGTTGGTAGAGAAAGGGTTAAAGAGATATTCCCGTCATTGTGAACATAACAAGCTTTCTGCCCTTCCATCTTTTTGAGAACTTTGAGTTTGTTTGGTCAATGATATGTAATTTCCCAGGCAGTGAGTTAATGAATTAATTCAGCGTTAGGCTATCGTTAGTTAGAAGTGATTTTGCGTCAGAATTATTATCCTTTAAATTTTTACTTAATAACTATAGTACTTTGAAGATCACTGTCAAAAAAAGGATCTGCTTTTTAACTATTAATCAAATAACTCCTAATTAATAATTCTGCGGTCCCATCGATCTCAACGTTGTCAGTATAAAATTTTGTTACTTTGTGTAACCATGTTGAAGTCAACTTCCAATGATTTTTTATCGTGCAAAAATCCAGTTTTGTCTATAATTTATTAGCAGCCGTTTGTTATTACATTGGAGAACGAAGCATCCCCTTCATTATAATCAAGCGAACGTTCGCGCAAACTCAATACTAAAGTATAACTGAAAGCGAAAACTATTTTTGCTCGTACTCCAAAAGACCGCCCCTGATCAGTGATGGTCTTAAATACTTTGTATTTCATAAAAATTAGCACGATGAGACCTAGCTGATAATGGCGAGTTTTATTCATAAAAATAAGCTCTTTGTTTGCCCAACAAACAGACCTGCGTTGAGCTGTGTGGTCGGAAACTGTAATTCAGTGCTGGCAAACAGCTAACGTTAGAACAACGCGTTAATTAATGTAGCAGTGAAGATAAGGTTTTAGAAATGGAGCAAAAAAGTATTTTATTCGGTTAGCAATTAGGAATGTTTTATTAAATTTTAAACTGGACGTCCAGTAAAGCGGACATTCACAGCAAGGTAAAAAAAAATTCTAGATTTTAGCCACCTTGACGATAAGTTCGGAAATTAGGTACATAGAAATATTCTTACTACTATTCTAGGTTGGATTTTATTTCTTAATAACTGGACTCTTCCACTTGGCCTTCTCTTGAAACGTAGAGTTCAGGCGAACATAACTTTCCTCTAGTCTCTTGTCCTGCATAAAGTTTCCGTGGTTTAAATGCCGACAAAAGTCTTTTATTGTTGATCGTCATTTTAAAGTAACCGCTATCTCCGTTAGCGAAGTCATGATTTATTTCTTTTGCACACTTCCAGTGTATTGATGGGCATAAAATGATGTTATTTATAAACGATAAAAATGTTGTAATGCTTTACATTAGAGCCGAATTTACTGATGTCATTTTTAAACTTGGTGTCTAGTTTAAATAAACATCATCAAACATTCACTTCTTGCGTTTGTTCTAAAAGACCGTAAAATATGAGTTAATTATTTCCTACATTTGGGAATGTTCGTGAAAAGTACCTGGACCAGCGTTGTGATTTCCAGACGGTACTGAACACGTCGTTAGCTCCGCGAAGATAGCGGTTGTGGCAGCAACGTCTGACAATTGAAGTCATTTTAGATGTCATTTGAAAGCAATCGCGATATAGAAAAGAATCACAAGCACAAGGTAATTTCCGCAGCATTTGGACCTGTAACAGTACTAAAAATAATCAGGTACAAACGACATATTTTGTTACTTTTCACACGGACGTTAATAGAAACACTTGGTCATACAGAATATTTTCTATAATATTCCGAAACAGACAGTGATGTCAATACTACTCAAAAATTGACGATAGTTTTTCCTAGGGGTTTGCCTACTGGTTTGATCATCAGTGACAGCCGTTATTTTAAGTTCTTCAAACTAGAAATTTGTTTAATTCCACTATTTTCTCTCGTACTTCTGACCAAATTTCGCCTGATAATCAAGAGAAATTACTTGCATGCTGAGGGCCCAACACAGTTCTGAGTTCATCCACCGGTAATCCATCGTGTCCTGCTGTTTGTGTCCCCTGTCCTAATCCTTGCGATTGTGTCGCCTGATGGATGACATAAGAAAGAGATGGATGATGCATTGCTGGATGGATCATCCGCTCTTCTTGTGGTCTTCAGTTCCTATATAAGACTTAATGTACAGTGATTATAAGTACGAGCAATACACGTGATCAGATAGCACTTACAAAGGCCTGTCAGTACGTGGTGCATGGGCATTCTTTTGAGTTGAACTATTCAACTGTACTGGAAGTAGATGAATGTTTGCTGCAGTTCTAATAATGCTACGAAAAATATATGTTGTCAGTCGAAGATTTAAATTGATTTTTAGAAACTTATCTCCTTACAACAAAAACATTTTTTTCAAATATTATACTCGTACAGCAATGTGTGAGACCGGTGAACTTATTTGTAATAATTTTAAAGAACAGGTTATCAAAAACAGATTGCAGTTTCTGAACGTGGATGAGAATATTATCTTCATGAGATGTAACATTTTCTCATTGCAACGGAGTGAAACGGATTTCAATTTCAATATTCGCTCAAAATATTATGCAAAATTATATGGCATGGGATCTATTCCTTAAAAATGGAACAGAGGAGAGTACTCTTTAGAAATTTGAAATACCTGAGCTTTTCTTTTTTTTAGCACAACTATAAGTATCAAAATAAACTTCATTTCTGGTGATGTAATTTGTATAATCCTAGTTTTTCATCATAACTCCCAGATTGCAAGCTGTGCCAGTGTCTGTGCCTAGAGCTGATCAACAACTGTGCTCTACAATTACTAATAAACATGTATTTCAGTGTATTTTCTGACTGTGAGCATTATAGCGGAGCTGTGATCTACGTTGAGGTGCAGTAACTGCAGTGTCACAAACAACAGAATTACATGGTTTCTACACGGCGTAGGATTTTATTCATGAACAAATCTGCTGTGCCTGTAAATAAACTTCAGCGTTGTAAGCAAATCTCATAAATCTGACGATCATTAATGATCATGATATTGCTTCTCGAGCACTGGTATGCAAAAAAATGAGTACTCTGGAGGATACTGAATTTTATCAACGACTGTAGCACAAGTTTAACAAAATATGATGTTGATTTTATGAGACAGAAAATTACTGGGTCGCGGCCATTAGATATATTTTCACATAGCCTACGTAGCTGGTGTATTAAAGAGAATCCTGTCATCGTAACGTGTTTTTAATATTTGCGTACATCCAGCGTTGTACACGAAAGGTTCAATCGGTAAAAAATTTAAGGAACATCCGTTTGAAAAAACGAAAAAAAATGTCATAAAAATGTAGAGCATCAGGTTTGTTAAATGGATAATTGGAAGACACATTATCCGACTTAGATCATATGAGTATGATTTGCAGCAGGTTTTAATAATATAACTTACTGAAGAAAATAACCCTCTACTCGTATTCTTGCATTATTCTAAACCTTTTATCTATTCCAAGGAGATCAACAAACTTCTAACTAACGTAAATTTCTCTCACACTAAATATAAAGTCTTATAAAAGTCTCATAAAGTTTCAACAGCACCTCTATCACAAACAGGATATTTGAAACACACAAATGCAAATTGCAATTCAAAACTTTAATAAACACTGAATAAAGTAGAATAAATTTGAATAAAATATTTCATCAACTGCATTTGTGATAAGTTTTTGAAATGGTAAAGAGACTTTATGGATACCCTGTATATTGGCTCTGTATAAGGCTATAACAGAACACAATTTTCGAAAACCTGACACTATTCACTAACATGAATTCTACGTCCTTGTTTGTAAACGTTCTATCACGAACAAAAATGCGTGCTGAAGTTCAGCATCGGAGTTCACGAAACAATTTCGAAATCAAACAGAACTTTGGAATAAAGTTTTGGAAACTTTGAACTTGAGTCTGTTTCCAATCTTGAGTTGCTGCTCTCAGAATGGGAAAGTCGCTGCGCTTCTCCGCTACCCTCAGATTTTTTGTTGCTTGTCGTTCTGTTTCTTTTGAAAAGAAGTTCAATAACAGCTTAATTTTTTATGACTGTTTCAGATTGGATTCAATTCAATAAATACGAAAACGGCCCATGTTAACTTGACTTTCAGTTGAAAGATCAGCTACAAACGGTCCTCTTGTCCTTCATGAGAAACAATAGTAATTGTACCTAAGAAGAGAGTAATCGTTTTACGTGAATAAATGATTGAATAAAAATTTCGTTGTTTTTTAACATGAGCTTCTCGGTGGAATTTTAATGCATAAATAGGAATGAAACATTGAACGTTTTTCTTTTATGATAATGAAATATTGACTTTTGTGGACTTTCTGCAATGTGTCATGACTGCACTGTGTGTTGTGCTTGTATATCATATGAACAGGCATCCCAATTGACTATCATGTGTGAGTATCAGCTCAAGATTAAACCGAGCAAAGATCCTGCACATTGATAGCTCTAATTTCCATGCATGTAAACATCATATCAAATTCTAATTCACTTCACGTTTCTTATTTTTCTCTAGCAATAACGGATTGTACAGTATACTGAACTCACAAAAAATACGTCAGTGGATAATGGAGCAAATAAATTTTTTGGCTACAAATTAAAACTGTGCGAACGCATTGCTACTCAACCGCAAAGATGCGTCAATTATGACAGCCTGTCACACGCATCTCCAGCGCCACATAACCACATGGAGTAACGGTCCAGCTAGTGTCTTCAACCAACCCCTTGATCACATTTCCTGTAGTTGGATAAGAAGCTCGGACGCCATCTAAGAGAGCTCTATGTGATCAAAAACTTTTGTTTGCTTGCACAAGAATATGTACTCTGTGAAAACAATAAGCAAATACAAGAGGAATTTTGCTCACGTGAGTTGGGGAAACACAGTGAAACTTCCGGCACGAATCGGAGCTTAAGCGAATTAAATACGGATTTCAACTGTGGATTTTAATTCTTTAGGAATTAAGAGTTTAACTCAAGTACGACTGGTGTGAGCAGAGAAGCACGACAGCAACTGCACAAAACACAATGCAATCGTACAAAGTTTTTATGAATAGTTATTTCTTCCTCACTTGAAATTGACAAAATTGTCACAATAACATTCGGGTGTATTTGTAAAATTGACACTTGCAAGTAACAAATTAAAGCTTTATACAGACTTTCATACAGACTTTGGGGTTTTTCTGTCGTTTTCTACCAGGTGACATTTATTTCATGAAGTGTCAGAGGGAGACAAAGAGAAAATGACAGACCATTGCACATTAGAAGTCCATTTCCATCCTAGAACCAACGTATTTCTTAATATCTTTAATGTTGAAATTCTGTGTCGTAAATTAATGTACGGTATTTCGCTGGCCTCTGTTTGCCAAGATACCTGAAACTGACTTCTTAAATAATTTCAATACATCAAATTGTTATAACATTTTATATGTCTGCTCCCCAGAATCCTTCATTCAAGAATTGAAACTTGTTTTGACCCTAATTTCTAATCCTCAGAAACGGAGCAGTGCAGTGCCCAAGACTTGCGCAGCTTGGATTGATATATAGAGGTGCAGGCACGGCATCATAAAAGCACTTTTCATCCTAATTAAAATCAGGCGATAAATTTTCATATTAAGCCAGTTACCCTTGCCTTAATGGGGCTGTTCTGACATAGCCCAGACCGGAACGTCGTAGCCCCTTACTTCATAACGAGGTCCTTGTATCACCCTCAAGCATCTCCCGCCTGCAAGTTTTACAGTAAAATAGAATATGGCTTGGTGAACGAACTTAGGGGCCCATTCTTGGGCTGGTACAGGTCGTGTTCAGCCATACACCCATCACCTACATGCACTGGAGGTGGAGTACTGTGATTGATAAGTGCAGCAGAGGCAAAGAAAGTCGAAGGGCTGCTAGTAATAATGCAGTCGCACCCTATCAGTACTAACACTTCTTCAACAATTCAGGATGCTGATTCCTGACACTACTCGACAATGTAGAAAAAAGATATAAAGACGATTTAATTAAGGCAGGCCTGATATTGAAGCTATCGTTACTGCTTTAGGTGGCTTGCTGTCTCCTAGGAACCAATGGTGAAAGAAAATTCATGACTCCTCCAGGAATATTGTTGAGATTTCCAAGGAATTACTCATGTAATTTTCTCCTGATACATCCTGAGGAAAGGTGCCAATCCAGTGAGTACGTCTCAGAGAATTCTGCTAAAATTTGTGTTTCTGTTACAAGCAACGCTTAGCACATGCAAATCCGTTTTGTCGACTTACAATATTCACTTTATTATCTGTGACTCTTCACGAAATTTGATTTGCGTGCCTCATCTTGTATGTGCAGTACACTAGCACTGTAACAACTTTGTCTTGTGTGCGCAGTACATGAGTACTGTAAAGCTAAACACAACTCACTGCACGTCACACTCGTCCATACTTCTGTTTTCGTTAACACACCTGGAACTTCAGACAGCCAACCTCTGCACCTGAAGTCATCCATGCTGCTAACAGCCCACTTCCACTACCAATAGCCAACTGTCACCACTATGAACTCATCTTCGCCCTTTTGTAGTCAAGGTCACTACTACTAGTTTACCTCCACAATTATCTGAACTCATATACTTCCAGCCCACCTCCTCCATTGTATACCCAACTCAACCTCCAAAAACGCACCATCTTCACTACCAACCGACCGCCACGATCAGCCTACCTTCACCACAACACAACCCACCACCTCTTCACTCACAGGGGTACCGTAACCACGGGGGCAACAACCCCTGCATCAAGTGCCACCTCCTCTCCCTGAACCCCCAGCACCACAGAGCTTTGCTGCTATTCCTGTATTCTCTTCTTATCCTGCCGTAAGTCATGCCCACCCGACGTGTTTCTGCTAACCTCCTCAGTACCAGTGTCATTCATTAATTCTAACTAGGAAATTCCACGGTTTAAAAGTGATACAATTAAGGCCTATGAAATGAAATACATTTTTCAGTTTTACCCGTGGTATTATCATAATCAGAATATTTTTCGTGAATATATACAGAACTTCCATTCTGTACCGTATTTACCGATAACATGGCCGTGTACGCGAATGAAGCTAATAACAGAAAAAAATTGAGTATTTTATAGTGATCCAGCCCCTCTGGTATCCACAATACAATGATTGTAATACATGCATACCCTTTCTGATTTCAGTTCAATAATTTTCCTTCAGTAATAGATCAGAAGTAATGGGACAGACACACACAGATAGAGAGAGATGGAGATACATTGTCTATTATATAATATAGATAACTTAGTGCGTACAGTCCTTGAATTCAACTATCCTCTTATTCTTTCATTCACTATTTCTTGGTTTGGTATCAGTGCTACGTGATGCTGATTATTGGCGGGCCCTTAATATGAACACTGATTATTTTACGGCACAGGGAACAAAGAAAATACATCGTAATATCGTTCCATCATTTTTGAAGGATAATGATGCTTCTTGAAAGCCAGAATATGGATGAACGTTAAATTATAATGAGGAGTTGGCTTATAGTTAAGTAGATTGATCTCCATGTGCTTTTGCCAACAATACGAGTATTATTGAGCGAGTTCCTTAAACTTAAATCCCCAGAGCGGTTATTATTTGTGAAGAGGTAGAGGAGTCTCAACATTCAAAACGATATTGCCATAAAGACAATTGTATATACGTTCCTTAATTCACAATTCTTTTGAACGTAAAAGTGTTTATTTTAAGATGATTTAGAACCGCGTATTTCGCACATCTTTGAATGTTTTATTACCATATTCAGGAACCAGGGAGTCTAAATTCTGTAGTAACTTCAGTCAGCCCCCAGATCGGTTTCAAATTTTGTAATTATAAAGATTTTTGAGAAACAACGTATTTCATTCTGATCCAGAATGTTTTTTGCGAGTTTCTGTACACCACAACACCAGATCCCACCATTGTTACTTTCAGCGTAAAATATTCTTTACTAGTAGACCTGCACGTGAAAATTCACATGTTTTTTTACTTAATTATTTCATTTGATTTGCCAGTGGACGCGGGCTTTGCGAAGGAGTTTCCACATTGAAGGATGTGTCTTTGGTATCCACAATACTATGCTTACAATACATGTATACCCTACCGAATTTTCTCCTATCTAAATCCTTAAGAGCGTGACGGAGAGACAGACCAAGCAAGCAAGCAAGCAACAAACTGTGTATTATTAAACCAGGGGTCTGTACTCCGAATATTTGGCCTCTACTCCTTGCAAAGTTTCAACAGCTACGAAGAAATTCAGCTGAAAAATATGCGAAATAGCTTATGTACGGTAGGATCAAAAGCTCTGATACAGTATTTTGACTTCCGAATATATGTTTCAGAAACTATATTTGCCATCGTAATTTAGGGATGAAATATCATGGTACCTCATCTTGTTATTTGTAGAAGAATTTCCTTCTATCTTAATCCTCAAGAACGTGACAGAGAAACGGACAATGCAAGCAAGCAACAACCTACGTAAATCTTCAATGCATTTATCTCTATGATAATTTCGAATTATTCAAATCTAAATCGTGGAATTTCCATGGGAACTGGCTAGTTGTTATTTAATGGGATCTTATTTCCAATCCTTTGTGTCATCCATATTCTGCCTTACATATAAGCGCTTATTTGAAATATTTCTTCCCTCTCAACATACTTCTTCATTTCCAAGTCTTCCAACTGGATTGTCATTCTGATTTTGCTTTCCACGTCTCCACCCAACAGTTGCCTCCCAGTTTGTGGCATTTATCTTACACGAAAAACCTGGGCGTCACAATCTCTCATGGAATGCTAACATGAGGAAAAATCCAGACTAGATAGAAATAAAGGAAAATATGAACGCCAATGAAATGATTTCGAGCAAACCACATGCAAAATGAGTGTGAGCTGCCAGCTTTTTGTAATTAACAGCCCACTACGAACACTGACGCCATGGGTGTATTGTAAAAGCTAGCCTCATCTTTGACCGGAAATTGTTATTCCAAACCGAATTAATAAAGAAATATAACTCAATCTGACAAAGTAAGACTAGAAAGTGCATTCGTAAATTTCACATCATTTAGAATTCAATTTTCATAATGCAGGAGTTTCTAGCGTTAAGAAACCTGAAAACAAACAGATGAAACATAAAAATTCATTTTTCCTTTGCGTCAGTTTGTTTCCGGGTCCTGTAACGCTGGGACAACCTACACGTACAGTTTTAGAATAGATATGAAAATCTTTATTTCGTATCCCATTCTTAACAAAACAAGTCCCATTAAGTTAGGGCTTCAGGCTTGGATAGCATCTTAATTTTCTAGCTTGATCTTCTATATTTTTAGCGTGTAATGAAACGCCCAAAAAAACGTAGTCCGCCATGATCTTATTGATGTGGCAGATGTGTGCATTTTCTCTGAAGGTTGAATCATAGCTACAGAAAGACCCACAAAAGATTATTATCTCGTCAAGTTTTTTTTCAAGTTTGTATACATGTATTTATGTAATTTGAGTTTTCTTAAAATTACCGAAAAATGGATTTAAAAAGAAGACAGGAAACTGTTAGACTCTACAGGCAGCGAATAAGAGAAGAACAGCTGCATGAAATCAGAGAAAGAGGCGTCTGAAGACCGCCGCCTGATGAGAAGAGCTGCAGTACATGAAAAGCAGCGCGAGGCTCACTTGCAGCATGAATTAATACGGGATCACAGCAGCAGACAGGAGGTAACAGTCAGTACAGTACAATGGACAACAAAGCTGAGAAAACTCCACTATACAATAGTACACAGTTTGTTGCTTGCTTGCTTGGTCTGTCTCTCTGTCACGCTCCTAAGGATTTAGATAGGAGGAAATTCGGTAGGGTATACATGTATTGTAAGCATAGTATTGTGGATACCAAAGGCACATCCTTCAATGTGGAAACTCCTTCGCAAAGGCAAAGTCCACTGGCAAATCAAACGAAAAAATCAGTAAAAAACACGTGAATTTTCACGCGTTGGTCTACTACTATAAACACAATAAATATCAGCTAAACAAAGTTTAGCTCAAAAAATAGAACATGAAAAGTGTACAGTATGATGCGACAGAGAAATTGAGCTTAGCATGCAAGGAAAAGCGGAAGAGATATGTAACGAGTCGTAAAGCATGTTTGAGAAATTAATTTTAACAAAGAGTAGAGGATGCAAACGCTGTTCAGTGTGTGTAGTGTCGTGAACACCAAATCAGTTCAGCTGCATCACTGTCATGTGATACATGCACAATTTAATGCTTTTAGATCAAGTGTTTAGAAGCAATTTGCATCATTCTTTCACTGAAAATCATTTTACTGATCCCACTAGTGAGAAATATTTTGTGCTAGTTCTATTATCACTATAATATTATCACTATAATCATACATTAGTTCTATTGAAGCAGAACTCTCTGTGATTTATTTTTATTTTCTGAAGACTATAAAATCTGAATTAATAGTCCATACTTTTCAATTACACGAAAATTATTTACAAAATTCTCATTCTTCAATGGGGCTCCAAACTTTATTTGAAAGTCGGATGAATATCTTTTTCTGAAAACCATGGCCACTAAACGCAGAAAATGGAGTTCATTATTCGAGGCTAAGCTGCCTTAAAATCTTCAATAATCACAAGCTATCATGTTACGTTTATTATATATGCCAAAAAAACAACATAATGAGTTTCATTTCACATAAAATTTAATCTTCATTACATTTACCGTGTTATGGTAGCTATGAAAATCTGTATTTGTATCCCATTCATGTAAGGAACAAAACAAGCCCAATTTAGTCAGGGCTTCAGGCATAAGGAAAATATCTTTTTTCTTGCTTGATCATCAGTATTTTTTGACGCGTAACGAAATCTGCAAAAAATGTTGTCCGATACTGAATACCTGGCCTTGCATTCCCTTGACCGAGAAAAAAATCGAGGGATGCTATGAGCGATGTCTGTCTTCAGGATTGTGGGCAGTGCTCGTGTGAGGGTAGGTCGAGGAGAGGGCAGTGCTCGTGTGAGGGTAGGTCGAGGAGAGGGCAGTGCTCGTGTAGGTCGAGGTGAGGGCAGTGCTCGTGTGAGGGTAGGTCGAGGTGAGGGCACGTAGTTTACAGGGCATATTTAGGAAACAAGGCTTCGTGGTTGCAAGAATATCCTCTTGCTTGAAACGCCTACATCAAAACATCATTTTGAAATAAATGAATGCAAGTGAAAGAGACCAATGCGAAAGCGAAAGAAACGAATGAAAACGAGAGAAAAAGATGAATGAATAAAAGAAATAAACAAATGCGAGCGATAAAAAGGAAAATGCAAGCGAAAATGACACAAGCATGAGAAGGATGAATTCAGGCAAGAAAGAAATAAGAGCAAGCGAAGTAAAGAAAGCTGTGAGAAACGCATGCGAACGCACCAGTCAGTTGTAGTTAAAATAGCAGATCTTGGATTAGTGAGTACGTTACTTGAGCCTCAAAATGACAGGTATGGAAATTCTATTTAAAAATATAGATTTGGTAACAATACATTGCTTAAGAGGTATTGCTTCCCGCAATAAATAGCATGGAAATAAAGTTCTACACGTTCCTCCGTAAAAGGTAGAAAACTTTCTTGTTTGGGCTTGACAACCCAACGAATTATGAAAAGCTTTTTACGATCAATGCCAATCAAAGACAGGTCAATGATACGTAATTTTTACAATGAAACATGTGACGCGAAACATAACATTAACTAAATAATTGGCCAAGTCGTTTTGTGCATCTGTATTCATAACCAAGTCGTATCTTGTCTTCATATTCATCTCCTAAGTCGTTTCATGAGTCTGTATTCATATCCCAAGTCGTATCGTGTGTCTGCATTCATATCTCAAGTCGTTGAGCTACTTTGAGGTCGATTCCATGCGCTCTCTGAGAGCTTTTGCCTCCAAGAATTTATAATCTTCCTCGACTCCCCAGTCTTGTAGAGTTCACCCTGGAATCCAAGCCTCAATAGAGCTTACGAGCTCCCTAAAATCCTTCGGTTCATTTGTGATCATGAGCTCGGACGAATCCATAGCTTCCGAATAGTGCATAAGTTTTCAGGAACCCTTTGCTTCCCTAAAATATAGAAACTCTAAGAACTCACAAGCTTACCCCAAGTCCGTGAGTTCTCTAAGATCCGTTGTCTACCAAGATGTCACTTGCGCGCCGTGATATTCAAGAAATGCCGGAATCTCGCACGTAAACTTCAAGTCTCTATACCACTGCCCGCTGCTTCCTTGGAGTATATTAAATCCTTGACATCCTTTTCTACGCTAGAGTTTTGAGCTCTGGGAAGTCCATTACCTTCATTTATTACTATTACTTCCATGGAGTATATTACCTTCCTGGAGTCTACGTGTATTACCATCTCGCTTGAATAAAAGATCCCTGGCTTCTTGGGCTCTGACTAAAATTGACATGACGGTATTACGAATGAAAATTAACGTGCCATGGTGAATATCTTTAGGCATATATTACAAAATAAATTAGGTGCTAAGTAATTACGATTGCCGTTTGCTGAAGTTAACTACAGAACTGGCAAGAGTAGTGTGTCCGATGTCTAATAAGTTGTTCCATCGCAAGAAAATGATCCGAGGAATGTTCATGCACAATGTATGGCCATCCGCTCAGTCAAAAGCTAATCTCAATTCTTTCAACCAGAGCAGAGCGGAGAAAAAATTTTCCAAATAATAAATTGGAGTGTGGCTTCTCAGTCTGCTTCTCATAACTTGTTTTCAAATCATTAATTGTATTATTTTTTGAAAGCAACTAAGCCCAAGATAAAGTGACTAAAATGAAAGTTTAATCCTGCTACAAACCGCAAGAAAATATTTGAAACATTGGGTTCAAAAATACGGACGTTGGCATGATGCCAAATGAGAAAATAATTTTTAAGAAAAAGAGCTAACTTCTGAATTAAGTACGAAATACTGCATCCGTGAAGTTGTTTGGAAGTAATATTATCGTTCAAGTCGTTTAAGGCTAAAATTATATACTTAGGGCGTATAACAGATAATTTACTCTATACCTTAACTAAGTGTATCATAATGTAAGGTTAAGTGGCTACAATTTATTGGAGAAGACGTTAGCAAATTGCGTGTTTGGAGGTGAATCCATAAAATGAAGGTGAGGAGGCCATACCGTGTTACAAAGTAAGAGGACAGGTCGTGTGTACTTGATTAAGATTCAATATAAAAATAATAAATGCAGTCTGTTGAGGTTAAGGAACGAACGTAGAGCTGGACTATGAACACTAATGTAGGAGAATAAAATAAAGTGGTCTGTTGGCTAGCAATGTTTTTGTTGAAATTAGCAGAAACGAAACTTCAATTAGAACGGTTCGCGGTCTGCCACAACGTTGCTTGTCTGTTGTTGAACTGGTGTACTTGAATCTAACCACCAATGGCTTCATACTCTTTTTATCAGGACTTCTTCCGTTATTAAAACTTTCCTCTAATTTTTCTGTAAAGCATAAATTTAACTGAGAAGATCAAAGGGTAAGTTCAGCTTCAACCCAACTATTACGCGCCTAGAAGTAAGCCTACAGAACATACGGCGAACAAACTTAAAATACGATGAAGGTAATAAGGGTACTAAGATATGACCTGACTCTGGTATGAACGTTTAAAATATTCCATGCTTAGACATTTTATAGCAGAGGAGTATAAGGCTAAAAAACGAAGTTTGGAATAAGTTAGTAGAAAACTAGGCTCTTAAAAGAGCACCGACACTTTTTGAAAGACTAAAAAGATTGAAATATTCAAACAATTGTGGTGCACAATCGAACAGAGTACAAAGGTGTTTAAAGTACGAAAGAAGAGGAGGAAGTCTATGAAGATAGAGAGGCGAAGCGCTCTTCTGAAGATACTGCGAGAATATTTTAGATCTCTATCACAAAGAAGATAAGGACTTTGATAAGACCTGTAACAGGAATGTTACGAGAAACAGAAAGGAAAATACGCTATTCGAATCCAACACTTTAAACAAAGACTAAACAATGACTTACCCTGATTGGCTTGCAAAACTCCTTTCATGATTACTGATATTTTACTGTAGTACATTTAGTGAACTAAAGAGGAAGCTCCATGAGTTGATAATTTATGACGATAATTGGTGATAATTAGTTCCGATACAGTACACATTACATGTATTCTCATCGGGTTTTCAATTCTTAATGCTAATATCGTAAAACTAGTTATGCATTTCCCAGGGACTGTTTCCGTCTTTCTAGATTGCGATACAAGGTAAAGGCTCGTAGGGTGGTAGACTCAAAGCACAAGTAGCTGATCCCTTGACCACTGTGCCACCGTGAGAGCGCATCCATTCCGTGTGAAAAACGACAAAAATTTGGGGCAGTAAATGTTCACCAATTGTTTAGCAGCCTCTGCATTGTGAAATTAAAAGTTTATTGATATAACCCCTAAGTCGTACATTCTTATTCAAATAGAAATGTCGGGCACATTGATCAGCGCCAGTGTTTTGCCAGTATTGCATACGTACGTTAAATAAACGTACGTAACGTACGTAAATGTCAACCCTAATCTTTAGAGAGCTAACCAAGTCTCAGGGGTAGCACGCAGACATTACTGCATGGTTCCTCAACACGTATGCAACCGACGACGGATTATCTCGTAGACGGTAATTATTATTTACTAGTGTGTATGTCCGTTAAAATAGCGGGTTTTAATATCATGCATTTGAAGGAAGAACTTAAAGCAACAGATTCTAAGACCTAATAAGAAAGTCTACGTATTTAACTCCAGCGGTTAGGAATCTATATTGTACATGAAAGTTTACGGATTTAACTACCAGTATTTAAGGGAGATTCCCATTATAATAACATAGGAGAAATTACGCCCAAAAATATATAAATTTATTTATTTAAAGAGACACCTGGCGTTTTATTATATAGTGTTCATTACCAATTGGGAACATTTCGCATAACTACAATATATACTACAAATTAAAAACTTTTTGCCATAGTAACAACGCACACAAAATACGGCTTTAATGTAGGATTTAGGGTTATGGTAAAGTACTCACCCTGAGTGGGAGGTGGGGGTGTGGGGAGCAGGTCCGGAATGTCGTCTTGGGTCCCCGGTGGGGATGTACATCCTGGAGACCCAGGCTCTCGCTTCACCCTGCGTGGTGGAGAAAACCAGTCACCTTCTCAATACACTTTCATTTTAGTTCACCTGAAGTTCAATTGGAAATGCTCTGTAAACAAGGAACATAATAGTAGTAATGATAATAATTGAAATTCAGGTATTAATGTTGTTAACAACAAGTTGTCTCAAAGTCTCAGTAATTATAGAGCACAAGCGTATTTAAACATGTTCTCTGTGATGTTTTCTTTCTTTTCGTGCAGGGTAATTAGTAAATCATTCATTTTTCAAATTCTCTACTACGTCGTGCTGTCTTTCCCTTCGATTTACTTGTTGTAATGGTCAATTTTTTAGGTCGTGGGAAATTTGTAGTCTGACATCTTACATTAAGTGTACCTAACTTTGATCATTCATTTCCAAATGATTTATTTTAAAAAGTGCGTCAATCGTTTGAAATTGTTTGTCTATTTTTAGTCAATTTTTGTCTGATATATTTGTACAAATTTCAACAGTAAGACTACGCGCTGATCCCTATAAATTTTTCCTTTGGTGGCCTCCATGCATCGCTAGCGACATTCCCTTCTTTGTCTGTGAAATAATTCTCCAGTTAAAGTAACTAAGACGTCCCAGCGAAACTCATTCGTTGTATGAAGCATTTCATCAGCTAAAAAAAATTGCAACGCTAAGTTTGAATAACTTATATTATTGCGTGCCATATATATATATATATATATATATATATATATATATATATATATATATATATACTGTATATATATATATAGGGCTAATGGCACGCAATAATGATACGACTTGCAATACACTATCATCACGTGAAAAGAAACAGCTATTACATACATGTCTTTTGGTACTTTTGGTTACCATAGTAAGACTCGTGGTAAGTAATTAATTACTGCCTCGCGATGCACAACTATTACATAACTATTGGTTGATAGTAATTGTATGCCTCAAGGAATATAGTTGTTATATAACTCACCGTGTACTTACAAGTGCATAACTGATGTAGTGCAGTTAAATCGGTCGTTTTATACTTAAATTATATGATCCAAATTATCGATTAAATTATCTGGTGTGCAATAACATGGCTTGCGGAACACAATAGTTATATATTTATGGTAGAACACTTACAAATGTGTAATCTCAAACTTATAATTGAAGGGTGGAAAGCACTAGTGGACTACTTGCATTTTTTCCCACAGGAGAAAATGCCCGTTGTCCACTAGTGCTGTCCACCCTTCATATAGTAAACTACTGGATCGTAATCGTCTCTGTCTGCGCTGTGTTAGCGACAGCACGGGAGTGGACTACTTGCATTTTTTCCCGTGGAAAATATATTATATTTACCATAGGAAAAAATGCAAGTAGTCTACTAGTGCTTTCCACCCTTCAATTGTACTTACACTTGTGTACGCGTGATGCACAATAATTACATGAGTTGTGTTCACTTCTATTCATAACTATAATATAAGAATCGATGTCCCTATGAATTACTCGTTGTGCAAATAGTTGAATAACTCTTGATTTACATAATTACATTGTTTAATTTGTGTGTTACACGATAATTAGGACTCGCTCTTCACAATAATTACACGACTAGTGGTACATATTCTTTTATGCAGTGCTGTTGTAGCATTACTACTGCACTGTTGTAGCACTACTACTGCGCTGTTGTAGCACTACTACTGTGCTGCTGTAGCACTACCACTGCACTGTTGTAGCATTACTACTGCGCTGTTGTAGCACTATTACTGCGCTGTTGTAGCACTACTGCTGCGCTGTTGTAGCACTACTACTGCGCTGTTGTAGCACTACTACTGCGCTGTTGTAGCACTACTACTGCGCTGTTGTAGCACTACCACTGCGCTGTTGTAGCACTACCACTGCACTGTTGTAGCATTACTACTGCGCTGTTGTAGCACTCCTACTGCACTGTTGTAGCACTACTGCTGCGCTGTTGTAGCACTCCTACTGCACTGTTGTAGCACTACTACTGCGCTGTTGTAGCTTGCAACAAAGCAGCTTTGCTCACGCATCGATTTCCCCTCGAATAGGCGCTGCCTTCCTTCGTTGCCGCCTTATTCCCCTCACTTGCATTGTCTTTTACCCTCTTCCTTTCATTCGCTTTTTTTTCTCCAACTGAAGAAGGCGAGATTGCAGAAAGTGTTTTAAAATCGATGAAAAGAAGCTTTTATCTTATATCCCAAGTGAGCCTTTGTGCATTTGTTTAAGTCTTTTTAAACCCGACAAAAAAGGGAACTTTTGTTACTTAAAATAATGAATTGAGGTTTGGATTTTCCAAAGTTATGGATGTTTTTGTTTGCTACTCAATAGATAATCTTTATTTCAATGTTCTTTGTGTTCTTGGTTTCTTTCACATTCGTCTTAGCCAACACTAACCGCCTATTTTTTATATATAACTAATTCTAAATTTTTTATTTTAATTTTTTCTACAAAAAACATGCACAGTAATTTTTTTCATTTCCAATAACCTTAAATTATTTCAGCACAGCACTTTGCTTGAGTTCACTGCTAAAACTAAGTGTCAAATAACTAATATTGTATCCCACTTGGATACATTAATTGCAGACTTCAATTTGTTTTTACCAGTTTGCTCAAACACACACAAAAGTCGTCAAGTAGATCAATGCCTTATAAATTAATCAATTTCTTTTTACGCATTCAAGAAATCCTATACTAAAGCGCATTTTGTATTAATATTCTCATTTCTATTATCCAATAATGAATAATTTCAATTTCCGGATTCTTTTAATTTCTAAAACAAGGAAAATTAACACTGGTTTATTAGCACCATCACAGATGATGTTGAGTATCCACACGGACATCAATGTCCCAGAGTACCATTTATTTGAAATATGCTCTTGAATATTCATTAAAATATGTATGATCGTTTTGATATTTAGGACTGTACCAAACAGTTATTTCACTCTTGAAAATGCAAAGAATTTTTTTCAATTTATATATTGAAGATATACTCTACACTTGAATATTCTTAACTTATTCATTCGAATACATAAATGAGCCGCTAGCTAGAAATTCTTTTTAACTGCATAAGTTTTCATGCGACCCCAGAATGAGAGTAGTCTGGCAAGATTTTAATCAGGTAATCGTGAACAACAGGTCAACCAGGCCACCTTCCAATGTGTCGTGTGAATTGCTGAAGGTGAACAATGTATCTTCCGTGTGTCTCCTCTCTTCTGCACCTCAGCATCACGAGTATCCAATAGAGATGAGCAGAAAACGGATTCATCTGCTCTGCACCTTATGAATTTGTCAGGTTAACGCCAAGGTGTATGTATGTATGTATTGTGAGTACTAATGGGATGTTGGAAAATGTGAGTTGAAAACACTTGTGTTGAGTGAAAAGATGAGTAAAACTTGGAAGACACAATGGCTGACATAGATAAAAAACAGCGATGAGCTGGGCTCGGGGGCGAACGATTTCTGAATAGCTTTATGGAGCAGAAAAAACTACCGTGAGATTGAAGTGAGCTGAATTTGAAGACAGGGCTTGATAAATGGGTGTTTGTTAGCATGAATACCCTTGGAACTGTAAAAAGATAACGAAACAAATATGATGTTTGGGGAAATCTGACTGTGAGGTAGGACTATGCAACTAATGATTGCATGAAGATGCTATACAATGCACAGGCATGAGTGGTAGATAATATTCTTGGCAGTCATATTGGGTAGATAGGAAGAGCAAAGAGATACAGTATACATAGTTGGATATACGTACTGTGCATAGCGCAGAGTGATGAGAATTCAACAATGATTTTAGAGAGGTGTTGCAGCTTGAAAGAATTGACGAAAAAGTGTAAAAAGATGCCTCCAAGGGGATAGCAGTCGCTGAGGAGCCGTTAAAACATTTACGCTTCCTTCACAAAATTCATGTGCCGCATGTACGTATAATATGTATCTCGTAGATATTTTTGGTGCCCTATGTTCTAACTTTTCTTGAATTCACTTATTTCCTTCTCTGATCTTGGATAACCATGAATCTTTACACTCATTCATACCAGTAATTAATTCAACTTTACAACTATCCACCGCGCAGTAATTCACTTCCGTTGTCACATTACTGTCACGTTCCAACCACGTTCACGATGGCTCTTCCTACATTTGCCCACACTCCCACCAAGACCCCTTCACTCGCTCTAATGCCACCCCCTAACCTCCCAGGGTGCAGAACCCCCTGCTCCCCAAGACGCCATATTGATTCTTAAAGTTAGTCTACCTTCGCGCAGGCTGCTTCTTGTGTTACTGCCCTACATTTGTTACGAGGCTTTAGGCCGTGTTATTATCACGGTTATGTGTGTGAAACTCTTCTATTTTATGAACTCAATACTTCTTCGTGTTATTATCACGGTTATGTGTGTGAAACTCTTCTATTTTATGAACTCAATACTTCTTCGTGTTATTATCACGGTTATGTGTGTGAAACTCTTCTATTTTATGAACTCAATACTTCTTCGTGTTATAATCACGGTTATGTGTGTGAAACTCTTCTATTTTATGAACTCAATACTTCTTCGTGTTATAATCACGGTTATGAGTGTGAAACTCTTCTATTTTATGAACTTTATACATGTTCGTGTTATGATCACGGTTATGTGTGTGAAACTCTTCTATTTGATGAACTTTATACATGTTTGTGTTATGATCACAGTTATGCGTGTGAAACTCTTCTATTTGATGAACTCAATACTTCTTCGTGTTATAATCACGGTTATGAGTGTGAAACACTTCTATTTGATGAACTTTATACATGTTTGTGTTATGATCACAGTTATGCGTGTGAAACTCTTCTATTTGATGAACTCTACGAGTATACTTATTAGAGTTATGATCATGTGAAGCTGACTTATAAAGTAAGACAATATATTTCTTAGGTGGCTCATGATCTCTAACGACCCACTGAGTAGTACGAATGAAAAATGTACCATCGAGAGGAATGGGGAGATAACATTTTTAAAAATTCATATTATTGAGCTTCTTGCTTCGATTTTTACTTAAAAAAGATATCCATGCTGTTCTGGCCTTCATCTGCCAGAAGAACCCTCTTTCTTACTGTTCCTAATTACGGTACAACTCACGTGTGGAGGACACGAAACCAATCCTTTGACTAGGATGGTATCAACAGCAGATAAATAAATCTAGACAAAACATCAAAACGTGTGTTTGGTCGACATCTTCCAGTGCACGGGACAAGTAGCCTACACGTGTTTCACGCTTGCCTCTTCAAGTTTACATGTCGTGTGTGTCAGATGTTATTTACGTCACCAATGCCATCAAGTCAAACTCGCATTTTTACCCTCACTCAACAAAAGCTTGTCTGCAAAACTCTGATTGGAGCCGTGCTTCATATTCTGTACGTTTATTCAAAACGTTGCCTCAAATTCCAGACTGCTCACACACAGCGGCATCAGCCCGCTGTCATGGAAGGAAATTTTTCGAAATATTAAGATGTGCTTACACTTAACAGATACATCTATTTGTTCTAGATCTCCTAGATCGTTAATGTCAGGCATCATACTAGACGTACATTATAACAACAAAATACAATGAAAGCTGCTGGTATCCGTACACTGTTTTGTAACATTTATATTCATGGACTTTTTTATTCATCGACATTCATAAAGTTAAGACTGTAAGTTTATTCCGATTCTTCCACGGTAAATCATTACAGATAGTATCCTGAAGTAAGAAACTGTTTTCCTGATCACGATGTCTGTGTCACACGTGCATGTGACATCGATGTGACATGACACATGTCAAACTCATCATGGCACGAGTTAACTGTCCCTTATAAGGATTATTTCCCTTAGCTATTCGCTCAAATAAAACGGCTATTTTGGTACTGGATGCTCACAGAAATGATGGGGAACTTTCGCACACAACAGGCATGAGATCGTGTTTTAATTTTACCTCCCAATGGATGTCAGTGCAAGTTAGTGAACCACGGTCTTTGATGGCTACCTTAAAATATAGTCAACTCTGAGAATGGTCTAAAATTATATAACTGGCGGATTTTAGGAATTAAAAATGGTTCAGAATCTGTCATTACCACAGTGACTAAATTTAGGATACATGAATGAACGTTTTCAAGAGATGTAAATCTACTAACTTTTAAAACAAGTTCGGATTAGTTTTATCAAACAATGAGTGAAGCTCTTTAATGGACAGAAGCTCATTGGAGAATCCCCAGAATAGACTGACGAGGTAACAAAACAACCTCGAAATTAAGTCTTTTACGGACGAAATGATCACAATAGCAGAGAATGGTTCCTTCATCTCTTCTCTGAACGATGATGGTCTAGTCTAGTCAAACGAGTCCATCAAGTAACAGGACTACATGCTCGTTACTGTTAGTGTTCTGTGATGCAGTGGTGAGCATTTGTGCGTACGTGCTGTGTTTCAACATGATTATTGTTCTGTAAAGGTTTCGTTATGATGTACCCTCAAATGTACTGAAGGAATGTTATGCATGTGAACTTGCTGGATGTCGTTATAATAGCCTCAGTTTTTAATTGTATGCCTTGATGAACAATTCGGACGTAAACTCAAAAAATGGGCACGTGATGAGAAGATCCCATGTATAAAATCCATTTACTATGATGGCAGCGCATTATTTTCATTTAAATGTATCGTCCCGAGGCACTGTCAAATTAGTTTATGAAGAAGTTTCCAATTTTCTATTTATATTATACATACGAAGTCGTCTGTATATTTTGCCCCCAATCGAGGCTTGCAGGAGTTGATTTCTTGTAAGGACTGCTCCGCAGTCCTTCCTTCAGACCTGCCAAACCGCCCAAGTCCAATCACTGGGATCACTCATTTCATAATTGTGTGTGCTATTATTATTTCTTCTATGCATTGTTCAGCAAACTCCAAGTAATAGATATCAAAAATAAATAGGTGAAATCAGTTATCGATGAAGTATGGTTTCTAGCAATAGCAGACCTTGAAAATGAAGCAACATTGTTCGTACAACCCATGGGTGTGGAAAGCTACCAGAGTGGAAGTATCTTACTTTTTTGTGGTAATTTGAAGACATGTGGATATCACGCATGCAGGTAGTTTTCATATTATTTCATGAATTCACATTCAGCATCCTAGTGTCCTAGTACATAAATATTCATCAGAAAATTGTTGGGAAAATTTCAAACACTTTACTTTTATAACTCTATAAACACAGTGTGCTTCATTTTCTTACACACTCGTACCCATACACAGTGCAGTCAAATCAATCTCGTCGATGCACAATTTTCCTAAAAAATACTCAATTTTTAACGGCAAGTAAATGATAATAAATTCCAAATTGTATGGTTTGTTAAATTCCCAAGATACATAGAGCGTGTAAACACGTCGGGCACGTGGGATGGGCAAACACGCTAATTTCTATTTTAAATGTTATCAGCTAACTTTTCTAGGAAATAGTATAAACTAGATCTAAACATTTCCTATGACACAGAATTTGCTACATCAGTAAGCGTGCTTCACACTTGGAATCTTACACATGTTAAAATCTCATACATAATCTGCACTTGGAGGCACAGTAACTTCTGCGCTGACTTAATTTCAACTTAGATTACATATTGTTGGTTTGGGGATCCGTAAGAAAGTGCTCGTAAAGATGATGGAAGAACTTTTTGCTTCTACTGCCGTAAAATTTCCGGTTTGTTAACTGAATTTACGCATGACAACACAAAAGAGAAACTGTTCAGGTACAACAAAGGAAAGAAAAGCTATGGATCTTTTCTTCAGCGGCATCTGTAGTAACAGCAGTTTTTAACAGAAAAAGATTCCATTATCAGTAAGGAATAAGAGTGAACACAAGCATAAAATGTAATAAAAAATAAACAAAACAATACACATACACATGTTTTTATGATATAACCTAGAATCTAATTTTTTAACATTCATAAGCATATATCTAGTACAGCGCAACCAACGCTCCCTCACACGTTCAGAAGTCTGCCATCAGCTTGCAGCAATGTAGAATTCGTTAGCATCATGGTGTTCATTTGAGTTAAGTTTATGTATGAGTAAGAGAACGGACTCTAAAGTTCAGAGGTCTAACTCATTATTTGCTTAACTAAGGCGATGCCTCTGAGTTAAAAAACAGCAGTTTTAAAAGGATGGGTGAAATGTTACCAATGTTTCCCAATTGTTGATTGAGGTTAAGAGGCCAATGGGTGGCCAGTCCTATGAGAAATTCCTGAATGATGACTGTGTTGCATGAGCTGCTGGTGTTTAGTGTCACTGATAAAAGACTATGTCGAAGAACCAAATTTTTTTTCGAGAGATACATGGGTGTGAGAATTCCTAGCATTTACACGTAGAATCTGACACGCAGGCTGACCAAAAGATATGATGAAGAGGTGTACCAAGTCTTTGAATCACAGGAGGGTGTTCGACGCATCTTTAGTTGACTCTTTTTTGACGTAGTGAAAATTATGATGTAATTTACTAACTTTCAGTTCGTTGAAAAACTTATTAGCATACAAGATATGATGAAGGATGTATGTACCTTGAACCTTAAAGTAAAGAGAATAGGAGAGATGGATAGAGGGATGAATTTCTCTCCCTCCTCTCGACAGCATCTTGGTAAGAAAACTTTCTAAAGTTCCTCTAGAAAAATTTGGATTACAAACAGAATTTGTCTAAGAAATCTGATTTTTAAAAAAAACTTTCAGACTGCAGAAAAAACTTCATAGACGACATGTTCAGGAACGGACGTGTTCTTATCAACCGTACAAGAAACTTGAAAAACGTTTACAGTATATATTTTGGTACACGTTGTAGTTCATCCAACTAATTACGATTTTAGAGAGCGCTTTGTGTTTGCTGACAGGGACTCTGCCTGCTCGGAATTGCGCATAAAACTGCTAATGGAGCAGCGGGCTGATGGTCACATGAGCCTTCTTTGTTCGTGACAGTCATTTGTCCTGAGGAGCTCCAAAGTCTACGCACTCTACACGCCTCTGATCAGGAGACTGAGGCACGTGCAAGAAGTAATGCCTTCTATTCATAGTGGTCGGATTGAATATTCTTTTAATTTTAATGCTACTACGTATGGTTTTCCTCAATCGTTGTAAGAAAGTTAGTTATCAAGAAAAATTAGCAAACACTCTTGAATAAACACTGAATGGCAGCAAACACTTGCAAAAGCAGTGAAATCCTACACTGAATTTTTTGCTTATTTTCTAGGCCAAGCTGAAAATTTGCCTCCATGTTTCGTGTATGAACTGACAGACAATATGAAATATAGCTGTACATCTCACGGAAATAGAAATTCTCAGGTAAGCATGCATTGCACCAGTACATTATGTTTAACCTGGCCCAACCTAGCCTAGTCTATTAATGATATGTTTATTATGTTTAACCTAACCTAGCCTAGTCTATTAATCATATGTTTATTATGTTTAACCTAACCTAGCCTAGTCTATTAATCATATGTTTATTATGTTTAACTTAACCTAACCTAGCTAGTCTATTAATCATATACTCGTACTTAGCGAAACATGTTTTTTCCGAATTTTTCTTTCAGGTCACCGTTTTTAAGAGTAAATTTTCTACTGCAATTACTTAGATAATTTAACTGTCCTGAGAAGAATAGAGACTAATGATGAAAGAGTACGTACTTATTTCATGAATTTGAATAATGTAATAATTCTACAAGAAATGGATAATCCATAATTTGAGTACTCACTATCATGCTAATGGTGACTCAAGAATCTAGTTGTTGTGACAACATGCGCTGGATTGACACGGTAAGAGGGGATGAACGAGGAAATTGTAAGTGAGGGAACACAACGTGAAACATATCAGGTGATCGCATCTCAGAAGTTTGCTATTCATTTCCCTACTTTTACAATGAAACTTTATTTGAAACGAGATGTGGCATAAAAAGTCACTGAACCCTCTAACATCAATAATACTTGCTCAGACCATTTACTTCGAACGAGTCAAGTACGAAGCATATCTGCGCTGGGTCATGTCTAGACTTCGTGATTTTAAATTAAACCTGCGCATGAAGTGTCGGAGTTCTTTCGAATAGCAGCTTCTTTGTCTGCTCTTGTAGACGTTAAAAAAATTAAAGTTGGGGTCCATTAGTGGTTTAAGATTAAAAGATAAATCAACTAATTTCAGATGCCTTTTCAGTAAGATTAATGAAAATATAAAACTGACAATAGATCACTATATGTTAGAGGTATGCGCATTGTTTGGATTAGCATTTAACATATAACCCTAAACTGGTTCATTATTGTGTTTATTAGGAGGTATGAACGCCTCTTAAGCAAATTGACATTTTCGTTAACTCTGTTTAAAAGACTGAAATGACTGCTTCATTCTTCGTAAATCCGAAATCAAATCCTTGTTTTAAAACCAAGTAAAAGGTCATGATGGAAACTTTTTGGGACCATTCCTCATATTAACACACAGATAACCAGTAAATTCCAAACATTTCAAATTATTTACATTGGTTGAACAGGTTTCAGTGTTGTAGAAACTGTTTTCTTTAAAACTCCTGGGTCTACGTGAAGAATCTCAGAGTTCTGTTCATGGTCCACACATTATGGTAACCCGAAACAAAAAGCTTGGTGATAGCAATGTTTCAAAACTTATTGTGGTGACGCTAGTGGATGCTATTAGTTTAGTTATAATCACAACAGGATTGATATTTGTGGTAAAACAACTTGTGAAGGGAGATACTTGTGATATTTGTGGTAGAAGAACTTGTGTAGGGAGAGATGAACAGCGAAGTTTCGTCGAGAATATTTCACTTTATTAAGGTTTTGTAAGTGATGACTTCGTACATGATGTCGAAGAAAAAGTGGCTTGTCAATCCAAATGGCGCTGGCAGTTAGTCAATAGTCTCTAACATGTGATACTGACGGGACTTAAAGTCAAGTTAATGATGAAAAACATGGTAACTCAATAATATGAAAGCAGAGGCAGCAATGTCACATAAGCTGGAATTTTTGTGCTGAAAAGTGGTAGCTAAAGTTGGGTATTAAGAAAGTGTGTTGAGGATATTGTTGTTGGTAATGGGTGAAGCAGAGGTAATGTTAGTTACTGTAAAACGGCTCATTAAAGAGAGTGAACCAGAATATTCTATTGAAAAGTGATCAGAAATGAGTTGTGGTGTGGCGAATGGTCAAAAGAAAAGACTTGATGACTGTGGTTGTGGTGGAGATGCAGGAGCGATGATGATGGTAGTAGTTATAGTTATGGTGGTGGTGGTTACGGAGGTGGTATAAGTGGTGGTGGTGGTTGCGGAGGTGGTAGAAGTGGTGGTGGTGGTTGCGG
>VCRD01000053.1:243576-280696 GCA_006783055.1 Trinorchestia longiramus
TATATATATATATATATATATATATATATACTTCATTTGCCGACAAATATTTACCACATGAATGAGCTCCGTTTTTAGTGATAAGGCAAATGCCAATAATGGTTTACTCTTTAAAAGTTTGCGATAAATTGTCAGCTAAGATAAATTGTCTTTGAAAATCACTCTTTTTAACAAGTCGTATTGAACTACTTTAAAAATAGGTAGAATAAAAATATTTATTGAGCGCGTTTCGTATTTTAGCTGATTCTCTACAAAATATCTGATAATAACGAACGATAAGATATGAAGTAATCAAATTACGTCCCATGTACATATACATTGTGCAACACAGGAAAAGTGAAACTCAGTGAAAGACTTAACGCTTGGCCATTTCTTAAGGAAGTATTCCTAATTATGAATGAATGATCGCTAGCTCAGTATCTTGAATACGAAGATCGAATCAGTTGCGGATCATTCTAAAAAATTTGATTTAGGACCAAAAATTGTTAGTTTGCATGAACCATTTGTGCAACGTTATTTATCACTGAACTACTAGGCAAAAATCAGAAATAAAATCACTAGTTCCATCACTACGACTAGTAGGCTCTGGAACTCTCACGTCAAGTGAGAGTATTTGACATATCATTGTTTTTTGACGATGTAAAAAATAGTAAAAATGTACCACAAAACTAGGGAACATATAATTATAGAGTCCGACCTTTGGAAATATTTTTTGTTACTTTCAACCACATTTTTGAAGCATGCAAAGTCACCAATTTATTGAAAAATGACGTTCGATAAACACGACAGAGCCAAAAATTGCCTGCTCATTCGTGAACAATGCTTTATCAGTTTGCCTCAGCAGCGTATTATAATTTTATTATCTTCTATAGTAGTTAATTTTATCCGAAAAAGTTGTTTAGCACAAATAACATACTTTTCTATCGTATTTTTGGATATTACTTTATCTACGTTTTTGTAAAAGTTATGTGTATGAAGAGGGAGATTCATTAGTAAATTTTTGCTCCCTTTCTGTGAGTTTCAGTGAATTTTGGCACTCGGTAGTTGGCATAGTTTGGACTTTGCTTTGGACAGTTGCTGAATTTGGTTTTGCTGACAATGGTGCGCATGCGTATACCTCCAAAATGCTGCTGTTTTAATGTCAGTTTGTAAACAAAGTCAGTTGAGTTCTTATTCTACTCAAAAATCCCTGACAAATAATCCTCCTCGAACTCTGTATCTATTTTCCCTCTCATCTTAGTACAAAATAATAGCGTACAGAGAACCTACATTTCTTTGTTCCTAAAAGGCTGCTGATATTAAAAATTGTTTATGGTGGTTAGGATGAAATGAGCGACCAAATGTCATTCCAACCAGACAGCTACTACGAATCACATTTCTAAAAGAAATCCGTTCACGAACCGTACATATCAACCATTAACAGTGGAGCCTGTCAACGTTTCACAAGCATCAGACGGCAGACAGGTAAAGCCAGATGTCCTCGTCTGAAAATTCTTCGTCAGCTCTCTATTATGGTACTTGATATTCACGGGATTTTACGTCTATATAATTCAGTGATAGCATGACTCCATGTGAAACTAAACTGAAACGCCCCTAATATTTCCTATCTAATTAATATTTGAGAATGTGTACCCAAAATTTAATGTGAATCTATCAGCACCATCGCCCAGGCACACCAACGAGTAATATGGATGTGTCAATTTAGTTGCTGCATGGAAAGCCAAATCAAAACATACGACACAGAAACATAGTTTCTGCGTGCACCTTAAGTCGTAGCAGTGATGATGGTTCCTCTAGTGCCGAGTGATGCCCATCATAGCTCGTGTGTGTTCATGTGTGCGTGATACCACCGACAACAATTCTGATAAAACTCCTATAATCTCAGCTGATGGTATCGATTTTACCCCCTCAGGGCTCTCTTCTGACCCCTCTCTGCCCCCCATCCCTGCTCTCTTACTCTCTTACTCTTTCATCCCTCTCCTCCCACTCTTAAACACTCTCCCTTTCACCCCATCCCTCCCTCTGATTGGCTCTCCTTCCCTTTCTTTATTTGCCTTGCATGAATTCGATCTTTTTATTAGCTTCATTTCCTCTTCTGTTAACAGTGTCTGAACGTTGCTCACTCTTTGAGTTCCATACTTGAATTCTGACTGTCCAGCTTCATCACATTTTTCTTTATCGTACATTTTCTTAAAACTTTCTGACCATTCCACATCTCACACAACGCTGTTGTTCATCATTAAAGTTTTCAGCTTTATTTGCATGTTACTTTCCTTCACATCAAAGGTGATAAACAATTATAACGCACGTTGTTCATATCGTTTCAGACTGATAGCTCTTATTTAATTGTCCTTAAGGTCTTGTTCTTTAAGCTGTTATTCTTATCAGACTTTTTGTCACGCTTTAATTTGACTCTATAAGTCTTTTCCTTTCTTACTTTTTGTATAGAGTTTTCTGCAACATTTGGGTTACATTGATTGATATTTTTCTGTGTGCGTAGAGGGAGTCCCATCCCAATTAAAAATTCGCCTTGCTTCACAAGATGTGAAGTATTCCTGACTACTTCTGATGCCATCTTACGTTGACTTACAGCTTAAAGATTCTGAGCCTCTATCTTGTTAATACTTTATTTGTAATGTATTTTATTTTATAAACCTACCCTATGTAAAGTATGGAACAAATACGGAGGTCTCCCTTATATCTTACGCTCCCCCGTAAAAACTACTTTTTAAATACTAACACTTCGACAAAAGAACTGAGGAGAAAACGTGCACTGTGTGTGGTATGTCATTCTCTAATACTGACAATTCTAATGTCATTAATGTTTAATTATTTTTGCTATTGTTAACACTTTCTGATAATATTTATGAGAGCTATTTCAAGCTTTCTATACTACATTAATTTTATAAATTGTCGACGATCATCCTTGGCTTGTTGATAGTCTCCTCTTTTTCCTTAACGCAGTGTACTATTTACTGTAGTACACAAATAACTGACTATGCAATAACGACTAACCTGCCAGGCACGACTGACAGGAAATTGTGAGTGTGCTTTTCCCATAGTCTTATTTCATGTACACCCATGCATCACAGTAACAGAACTTCGCATCATTCTACGTGTGTCACAGAAAGTTGTATTCGGCATCGCCATCGTCTATCGCTCTTCAGATTTCTTCTAATTTCTTAGGATCAAGCTTACGGAAGCAACCAACGTACTGCATTCTGTCAATTGTTCTAAACAATATTTCCAATTAAAGATAGAGCAAAATAGCGCGCAACTTTGCTACGTCTATTGGGATTTCATATCGTAGAAACAGCAGAATTTCTTACCACTCCTCTTGGAACAAATGAGGCGCTACATTGAGACAGGTTAACTCGCACCAAAACAAAGTTTCGAGAAAATCGTGTTTAAAGGTCTAAACTTTCTTTAAAGGGCATGAAGAAAATTTCTGTGAAATCGAAATAAACTTTACAGGTTTAAAGTCAATGAAAATAACTCTGCCCAGTCCTGGAGTTGCAATGCAGTTAGCAGTTTACTGAATTTCAGTTACTTCACAGTAGAAGACAGAGATCAAGATATGCAGTACCCTGGAATGGATCTTGCCTCTGCAGAGAGATGCTCATGCAAATTAGGTTCTCGTCCTCTTGCTTCTGTGATCTCAAGACAAGCTCGACTAAGTTTATGCAAGAGTTGCAGTAGACTCTGCTACTCCATTGCCAGAGCTTCAAGTTGTAACTTAGGTAACAGATTAAAGTTTTGATGTTAAAGGTTAAGATTCAGGTTTGTAGATTAACGTTTGGGATTGAAGTTTGGATTAAAGCGAGGATATTAAAATTAAGATTTTAAAGTTTGGAGACTGAGCTATATGATTAAAATTTTGGAAATATGATGAATTCAGAAATGTCATAACTGATAGACAAATTGGGAGGCCAAACTTCAGAGACTAAGCTGAAAAAGGAAGTTTTCAGATTATAGCTTAAGGATTAAAGTTTGAAGAAGAAATTTTAGAGATAACACTTGAATATTAAGATTTGAAGAACACAGTTAGAAGAATAGCAGTTGAGGGTAAAGACTAGAGATTGAAGTGCCATCTGATATAGTTATAAGAAACTTTTCTTCTTTCTTTATAAGTTCCACATCCGCCAACTATTATCCAACCGCATCGAAACAACACCTTCGAAATATCAGTATAAAAACTCTTTAGTAAAGAGTAGCAAAACTTAAAGTACTTTTCAATTTGAAATGTATATTCATGACCCTGCTGAACACATTTGGAATATTCAGCCGGTGAAAGATTTTAATTGTAAAACAACCCTTTGGAAACTGACGGTAACTCTTGCTCACAGCAAGCGAAGTTCATTTTTCGTGTTGTGAACACGACGGTAGCGAGGAGTCCTCTTCATCTCTAAAGAGTTAAGCAGCAATAGTGGCATGATTTCATGTAAACCAATAAAATTTGGATTCCTCTGCGATGGCCAGTTACTGTTAGTGTTTACATCAGCGAAGGATTTAATTTCTTTTAGATAATTATTGTGTAAGATTGTTTCGTAAACCTGTAGCATAATTCTCTAAATAGCTTCCATCAAATATACTAAAAACTTCATTTTACGTCCTACACACGCCTTTTTAGTATACAAACATTACGAAATGTGTTTCGTAGAAACGTCACATAATCAGACATAACTTTGAGATGAACTTTGTCTTGAATTAACCCAAGAAGTCACTCATCACGCACATTGTCGCGTTGTCTCAACAACAGACATGTTAAGACAACTTTAGGTCCATAATGTAACAGAAGATTGTATAGAAATGGAGTCTAGCTGTTGTAATAACATCTGTAGATCGATTTAAAATACGATTATGAATATATATTGACGTTCTCTATGAGATATTTCAATGAGACTTATTAAGAAATATTTTTTCCCAAGGATCAAATGTGCTGAAAGCACTTTGAAATCGATGGAAACACTAAGGTAATCTAGGTTTTAGGCCTAGGCTTGGCAAACTGAAGTTTCAGCATCATATAGCCAGCAGTTACGTAGCGTTCCAGCAATTAATAATAAGAACGTGTACTTCTCATTATTACTGGAGAAAGTAGGTGTAGTTCTCATTGTTATTGGTACAAGCAGGTGTACATCTCATTATTATTGGTACAAGTAGGTGTACTTCTCATTATTATTGAAACAAGTAGGTGTAGTTCTCACTGTTATTGGTACAAGTAGGTGTACAGCTCATTATTATTGGTACAAGTAGGTGTACTATTCATTATTACAGGTACAAGTAGATGTACTCGCATTATTATTGGTACAAGTAGGTGTACTACTCATGATTATGCAACATCACCATCGTTAAGCTTTTATCTCGGCACTGACATTTGAAGCCTGCGTGAGAAGCGACATTCAGAGCACCGTGTGTGATCAATACCTTAGCATTTCACAACCTCGAATTGTTTTCGCTTCTTTAAAAATTCATAAAAAACTCTGGCTGGAAATGTAAACTTAAATGTTGTTGTAGGGTGCAAAATGATCGTTCACGTGATGAAGTGCTGCACCAACACGACAGGTTCCATCGAGTTAAGTAATAATGCACTCTCGTCATTTGGATTTCACCACGGACACAGATAACGAAAACTGGCGCTAGCTTTTTAAAAAGATTCCTTTTGTTGACAGACAGATAACCCTTTCCAAACGAACGTAATAATGCTCGCCCCGATCGTTACTCCCACCCCGGAACTTAGAAAGAATCCTCTTTTGGTTTTCACTCATGCCGATTGAACTTGGGACCACTGTCATAGGAGGCAATATCTGGTAATTTAATTTCCAAACAAACACAAATGAAAACTTGGGGGCACGATGAGAGCGTAAGCTAATAACCGTATCCACCACGGCGGTCAGGTCGGCACTGGCAGAGCCGTAGTGCCAGTTCAGCTGGTGCTGTGTGGCAGTCCAGCATAGCGTCGCTCAGCCATGCCCAGGCGTTTGGGGCCAGTGCTGGGGAACTAAATGTTACAAGCAACATATTCTGTTACTTATCCATTCGAATGGCAACTTAAGACCAGTTCATTCACAAGCAGCAGTCACATTAGACGATTCAAAGACTTAAGTTCCCTTTATTATTGGTTACATAACTAAATTTTGATTCACACACACTTATTGATTGATTGCCGCCAATCTCTGCCCTCACATCCTGCCTGTCAGTTTCTCGACGCTACACGTGTCTTCCTCAGCTGCTACCACACGTCGAGGAAGCGTGCCTTGCAATCAGTCTCTTCAGTTACGCTGTCTGGAATGTGATTGTTGCCCTTTAATTGCTTCGTTGAGAAGCAATGTCTGTCCTTTGATGCTTCGTTGAGAAGCAATGATCTGCACTTTAATGCTTCGTTGAGAAGCAATCATCTGCACTTTGATGCTGCGTTAAGAAACAATCCTCTACCAGCTTTGCACCAAAAGATATAAAGGACAGAAAATTTTGCATGTCTCATCTCTACATTTACCGCCATGCCCGAGCACAGCATTGCAAATACTAAAGGTTTTGTCATGGATGACATGTTTGCAGGAAAATACACGGACATTTTTAGATAAAAACCATTAAAAATTAACAAAATCAGCAATGACGCGTCAAGTACAGTATATGATGTGGCAATTCCTTGCAACTAGCGAAAACCACTAACAGGCTAGGTGCAGGTAAGTACTAGCAGGCTAGGTGCAGGTAAGTACTAGCAGGCTGGTTGCAGGTAAGCATTAGCAGGCTAGGTGCGGGTAAGCACTAGCAGGCTGGTTGCAGGTAAGCACTAGCAGGCTGGTTGCAGGTAAGCACTAGCAGGCTGGTTGCAAGTAAGCACTAGCAGGGTAGTTGGAAACTAGAACTAGCTGTTTATTGCGCGAGTTAGCTAGGAATACCGGAAATATGTATTAGACAACGAAAGGAAATTACAAACAATAAAATTGCTAAACTCCGCCACTGTGTATAAATGAGACACTCATTTTCGTTAAATTACAATGATAATTGCCATTACTTAAACCTTCATGAACACGAACTCGTTTTCAACATTCGTTTCAGCATTTAAGTTGAAAATGAAAATTCTGGTACAGGTGAATAAATTTCAGAACAAAATAATTCGGTAGCTGGACGACCCTTGCAATGCAATCATAGAAGCCTCTACGTCCTGTGGAACAAAGCCAAGGTGGTAGGCGGAAAGTAAAATATTTCTTTAGGTCTCGAGTGACTGTTGCTCTCATACCCGCCCCTCGTGACGGTGGTAAGTCGTTGTTGTACATCGCACTATGTGTACGACAAATGTATACGACAATTACTTCATATTGCATGGATTGGGAAAATAGCTTTCAAATCTTATGCTTTTTTATTTAAATGTTGTTACACACGCAGGAATGAGAGCGAAAGTTTACAGGAGGAAGATCTGTTCAGAATAAAAAAGAACGCTGCAACGTTTCGTGAAATATGAAACATAAAACTTAACACTTAACACAAAATTTGAAATGAAAAAGAGGTGAAGCCTCACTATATATGATAATTAAAATTTTGTTTTAATATCTATTGTTGCACAAGTATGCTGAATTGAACAGCACTTATGCCAATACAATTAAATAAATAGAACTATTTGACCTAGAATTCTATCAGTAATTTTCAAAGATGATGAAATGATGTTATTTCAATCACACAACAGAATTTGATCAAATATAATATACTTTTACAATGATCACGTTGATAATTTTTATATTTTGATGCACCCGTTCATTACTGACAGCATGGGAGAATGCAGTTCTAGCAAACAATGTCATGCGCCCTGAAACCTTTGTCGAGGACTAACTAGAGTGTAGGAATTCATTGAAATATTATCACTACCGTAGGTAAGAAACATCTCCAACAAATAATTTGCCGGGAATAAATAATGCAACAGACGACCTCACAGTCACCTAACAGCTTACAAATTCTAACAACCGCAAGTATTGCAAAAAAACGAAGGAAATTACAATAAAAATAAAGCCTCTAAGATCATAGACATCTGAAGAAATACATAACAGGCATCAAGACTTATGATAGACGAACAGAACTTTACAAATTTATTAAGGCTGATCTAATGCATAGAGTTAATTATCGACAAAATATCATACCAGCAAAGCAGCAGTTGAGAAAAATTTGGCAAATGCATTCAGATTTGAACATCAACATCTGGAAACTTTCAGCAGAAAAAAGAGATAAATATGACATGACGATGAGAGTAGCGACTGCCAAAAATTTGAAATGAAGTTTTCCAGAAAGCTTTTCCGGCGTGATAATTGAAACACAAGAATATTAATCATCTCTGTTAATGCATAGATGCTGCTCAATTTGTTCTAACTGTGAGGGCGAACAGGTTGTACCAACAACCTCAAAGAGACACAAATATAATACAAAGACATAATTAAGAGCATGTCAGTCAGGACTGTCAAGATCACACTCGGGACGCAGCTCAGTGCTATGTATGGCACTCGCATCCACAACATCACGAGGCTCTTTTGAATCAGACAAACAGAAGTTACGGAGAAAAATCGACGCTGTTTGATCAAGGTTTTGTCAACGGCAATATTCTAGTTTTTTGGCTAAAATTTGTTAGTGTCATCACATTAATTTACAACACTGTTTAAATGATGCTGTACACTAGAAACTTTTAAATACGCAACTTGTTACTGAAGGACGTCTGAGCAGTCTAAAAGTTTCGTTGCGCTTTGGGAACATCAGCAATCAGAAATGTCCGTCACATTTTGGTGTGTTCTGAACATAGATTACTTCTTATAAGCAAGAGGTGAGCAGTAGTTCGAATGAATGAAAGCACAACAGACATCGGCTTCGTAGTTCTATTCCATTAGTTCACCTTTGCAACTGTACTAACAAGCCCTACTAAAAAATGTATTCTCCTACAGCTATTTGTTTACCTACACGAATTTCTCCAACCGCTACACCAAACCGAATACTTATTGACAGCCTTCACTCTGCCTATTTGAAAAATTATATTTTAGTGGAGATAAACGTTTGCTGCGACAGGCTCATGTTGCAGGAAAAGAATAGATACATGACTGGGAAACGTCAAGTTCCGTTCTCCAATGAAGAGCTATACGTGAACCATCATTTATGCTTCCAGACGATACAGCATAAAGACTCTAAAGAAACAGATATCATGCGAGTTAATTTCATGGATTTCTCTTCCATTTTGCATGCAAGCAGAATATTATCTACGGCCAAGTTTGTGGCACTTGAAAAACATCTAGAAACAAAAGAGCTGAACCTTGGACGTCGCCAACAAGAATTGACTTTTTCGATGCCTGCAATTCACATTAAATGAAGACAAAAGGGTTGAAGGCTATCAGAATTACAAAAAGTCTGAATATTCATTTTTCTTGAAAATACTGTAGAGGTAGATCACTTTCCCCGCACAGGATGCATAATTCGCTACCGCCAGAGGGAAGAAAGTCCGAGCGTGAGTGGCAGCAGCAGCAGGAGCAGGTGAGGAGGAGTCATTTGGGCGCCATTGCAAAGGTCACCTTCGCAGAAACACGCAAAAACCTGCAAATTATCAAAGCATTAATGTGATAGCTGATTTGTTAAAACTACCCTACCTCCGATGACGAGTTTGATTATTTCGAAATAGTAGATTAGTCAGAAAAAAGTGTGTCTGGTTGCAATGACAAAGAATGACATACAATGATGGCATACTTCCACATAACGGTAAAACTTATTTGATTTTTATAAATACACCACTAAAATTTCAGAAAAAACAATGTTACATTAGATTCATTTGATACATAAATGCGTATCTAATTTATGCTGAATGAGTGATATTGTACGTTTATAAAGTACGTAAAATAAATTTTTATAAGCTCTATACTTTTCGAACCAAGGTATCAAAGCGCATAACAAAACACAATGCTCCAATTCTATACGACACAGGCTCTCTAGAACTCCATATATTTAAAGCTGAACTCCCACTTGTCTAACTTAGGTGAGGGGGAATAAAACAATAAAATTTGGCAACAGGAACGAGCCAGTTGATCTATTCTCGAGTTGCCATCCAAGTCCCACGCCGTCTTGTTACAATATGAAACATACCTCACTAAATGCAATAGTTATAAATTCATAATTTCCAATTGACCATGAAATACAGAATGAAGATAAAAGTCACCTTGCGTTTGTTCCACTCAACCTCCGCACAGCGCTGCGTGCTGTCCGGCGGGATGCGCTGCAGACAAGACCTCTCTGTTGCTAGGTCGTGGTCTGTACATGGCAAGCAAAATTTACAATTGTTTACAAATAATAATAAACTAGTAGACCCACACGTGAAAATTCATGTGTTTTTTACTGAATGTTTTCATTTAATTTGTCAGTGGACGCGGGTTTTGCGAAGGAGTTTCAATATTGATGGATGTGCCTTTGGTATTCACAATACAATGTTTACCATACATGTATATAACCGATCCAATTTCCTCCTATCTAAATTCTTAAGAGCGTGACAGAAAGACAGACCAAGCAAGCAACAAACTGTGTATTATTATATAGTGAAATGAACACTTAGGGATTCTTGAACGTAAACGGAACGTTACTCTTCGGTTGTCAGTAAAGAGTCAAAAATATATCGATGTTATTGGAAAACTTCCGTTCAGAAGTCAAGTCGCGGTTGAGTACAGACACTATAAAGTCAAATGGCTTAGGTACGTAGTTTCATGAAGGTACGTTGCGTAGGACAATTAATGAAACAGAAGCCACCGTTTGTCAACTCGTGACATGCTCCTCAGTTACAAAATTAACCATACACCTTGATCAAGAATTTGTTATCCATCAAACAAGAGGGATCTTGCCCTCGTGAACGTGACACACTAATGCTCAACGGTAAGTGGTGCTCCAGTTTGTTTAAGAAATGAACCTGAACACTTTAGGCTTTCTTGTAACTGTAATTATGACACGTTTTACTTGCGGGTTGGTCTGAATACTCAATTTTCCTAACCGTCTCAAATTTTGGCACACGCTGTACATCTCCAGTGACTGGGCACAAGGATTAAAAGAATTAAATTATTGTTATCTCCTGAAAATTTTGTGTTCGTGAAAATTTGTTTGGAACAAGAAATAATGAGAAATTTTATAAACGTGAGTTCAAGAAAATAAAGTACACTAGACTAGAATTAGGCTATAGGAACGAACCTTCTGGTCCATTCTTGGGTCGGATAATTACTTCGATAATTATTCGGTTGTTTACCCTAGTCCCATGCCGTATTTCTAGCACGACTCACAAGTCGTCCTTTACAGATAAAAAATCAACAAAATAAAATTCAATATGGGACAAAAGTATTTGGCCAAAACTAATAAATCAGTATTAGGTCACGTGACCGTTCTTTGCAATAACAACATGAAGGCTGTTTTTATGAGTTAAAAGGAACTTTTAGCACTCACTGGTATTTGGTACTCAATTTGGTAATGGTACTCAAAAATGCAAAAGTTCTTTGGGTATCTGCGTAAAGTAGCTTTCAATATTCGGCCAGTATTCTCGATAGGATTGAAGTCATGCAATAATCATTCTTTTATGAATTTTGTCGCATGTTTTGATACGTTTTCTTGTTGAAACATTGATTCGCTCCAGCCGTATATACGTAGAAGTTTTCACACTTGGGGGAAGTTTCTGCTTAAGTATCTTTCTATCTATTACGTTATCCATCTACGCATCAGTGATGTGAATTTTGCATATAGCGTTCATTTAAAAAAAGCCCTAGGCTAAAATACTGCCTCTCCCATGCTTGATCTCGTACTTGTCACCCTCCTACTCACCATCCCCGTACTTGTCACCCTCCCACTCACCATCCCCGTACTTGTCACCCTCCTACTCACCATCCCCGTACTTGTCACCCTCCTACTCACCATCCCCGTACTTGTCACCCTCCTACTCACCATCCCCGTACTTGTCACCCTCGATGATTTTGCTGCACCAGCCAGAGGCACACGGGATGGCTTCTACATCCTTGACGAGGTACGTGCTGTTGTAGGGGAAAGGGTCTCTACAATCTCCCAGACGCCCGCGGGACCGACACGCAAAACACCGTCGAGCCCCTGATGGAAAAAAGAAGTCAGAGTAACTGAAAAATACTGATTTTAAGTTAGTGAGTGAAGTGCGTTATGTAATAATCAAAGGGATTAATTAAATCCCTACAGGTGAAAATCAACTCTGCTAGATCATTTTTATGTTTTTTTGGTCATTAAATACGTTGTAAGAAGAAATAAAGTCCTGATGTTTTAAGAACAATTGACATGATCAAGCTTGCATTTTTACTCATACAAAACATAATGTAATATTATACAATAGATTCAGACGTTGATGCTTTACAAATAAATTAATTTTCAGGAAGTTCAGTGACGCTTTGCCTCGGTTTCATCTCGACGAGACGTAAGAACTTAGTTCTATTTGCTGCCCTGAGTCACATTAATTATCCTTTACAATGTACAGTTCATTGGATGCTCGTGCTTCATGTGTGCCTCTTTGGTATTTGTGAAAGATTTTATATGAAATGAGATATGATGTATTGAAACCGGCTAACTCCAGTGAAGGCAAATAATGAGAACACATCTGTTCATATAAAATAAAAGTGGTCCTGTATACCATTATACAGACGGCAGTAATTACTATACAGAGCATCTCATGCAACGTATTTAAAAATGTTTTGAATCGACTAGTCTCATTTACATGGACAAATTGCAGAGTCAGGTATGTAATAGTTAAATAAAACTTGACTTTTAAAAAAAGTCAGGGTACGGTCTGTAAAAAGGACAGTATTTCATAATTAAAATATATTTCAAAACTGTGATATATATATAATATATATATATATTATATATATGTATATTATATATATACATATATGTCGTTAAGGATGATGTAAATGAAGCTACATGTCGCTTTAAAACTCTAGAAATTGCTCGTATAGTCACAGATGTGAGGTTTGAAGGAGAAAAAATGTAGTTCAAACTTGCGTAACTCATTCGACTTCATTTACAAAAAAAATGAACAAAATGGCAAAGCAGATAATAAACAATGTGCGTGAAGCCATTAGTACGTATAATATTTGCTAAATTCTTTAAACTATAGCATGTGTAGTTGAAACTTTCCGTAAAAACAATTGAAATCGATCCCGGTGCAATTCGACCGGTGGTCATAGTTATCACTCGTTAGGCGAATAATAATTAGTTAATAAAGAGTTAATAAAGCAAATAAACAATATTTTCAAACATGAATCAGCAAAGAATATGCAACAATTGTAACTTTTGAATTTTACCTAGCAGATCCTCATGCACCGCAGAAGCAAGCATGTTATTGGCAAATTACTTGTGCGTCAAAACGGTGGTTTAACTACGAATATAATAGTAATAATTCTACATTAAAACGGTGGTTTAACTAGGAATATAATAATAATAATTCTACTTCAAAATCAACGTCATCCTCTACATATTGAAGTGAGATGATGCGATAAGAATGCAAGTGGAATTTAGCTAAGGAAATAAGTTAGGTTAAGTTAGGTTAAGTTAGGTTAAGTGGGGCGTCTGACCTTTCTGGACAGCATCAACTCGCTAGCACTACACAGCCTAGACCACCGAGCTTCTCAATACTCGTACGTACAAAAATGCATGTGAAAGCGAGCCACGTGCAGGCGAAATCAAGGCTGCCCGATATTTTCAAGTTTTTTTGCATTGAATTAAAACAATGAAGTGCGTCAGCCTGGTAGACGGACCGTGATTCTCAGAAGGCTTGTTCATGACTGTTCTTTTGTTCAAAAGCAGGAAAAACTGTGAATTGGTGAGATTCATGAAGCAAATATAAAATTTGTGATGACGAATATGAACAAACGTGTTGGTATTCATCTGCATTGATCAAGTCATCGATATGAGTGTATTAATATTAACGTAGAATGTATGCGCTCAAATTCAATAGCACCCTCTAAGAAAATGTTGAGTAGGACTTTCAAGGTAAAAATACGTTCGCTCACTGGACGAGCAAACACAAAAGCAAAAATACATGAGACACAAAACGATTGTAGGACAGTAAATACGTACTACACAATTTCTTCTTCTTCTTTGCTGTGTTTATTTGGGGCTTCGAAAACTAGTCCATGTAGTCCCCAACTACACAATTTAAAGCAATAGACAAACAATGTCCGCTTCAGTTAGGGTTATTGATCCATCTTGACAAAATCAGATTTATTATTCGAGACGAATCTTGAGTTTTAGAAAACATAGGCTAGTAATATTGTCTATGCTAAATGTTGTGACATATCAGCAGTATATCGATTTTTGGACTTAAATTTATATTAAAACCAATTCACAAGCCTCCATGTATTTGTGAACAGCTTATGAGTAGAAATTTTTTGTTTTTGAATAAATCCTTTCGTAGTTGTTATTGATTTTGATATACCATTAATGACGTAAAGCTTTCGAGCAAAATATCAGAGGGGGAAACTTAAAAACATCAAAATCAGACACTCAGTATTCCAAACAAGCAAATTGTTTTCCGAGTGCATCAAAAGATTTTGCAAAAGCATGTTTAATTTTTTCTTTATTCATTAAACACGTCAATGAGAGCTGATAATCAAGAATACTGACAGTGGAACAGCCTGCTACATTAATAACCTCAGCGTTAATAATCATACTGAAATATATTTAAATTCATGAAGTTATTGATCAAATTCTCAAGTTCTATGAGCAAAAGTTCTAAGGTCTGTTTTAAAAACAAATTAAAAATGGTGAGAGACTGAGAATAGGAAAACTGATAACTAAAGTAACTCAGAATATCAGGGAAGTGATAACAACATAAAAACAAACAGCAATGAACTGAACAAGTGAGTCAGTGAGTAAGTGTAATAACCCAGCCTCAGAACACGTACGCCACATCACTTTCATGCTTCTTCACAACTATACAGTACAATATAGACTGATGACAGACGCTTTCTTAGAAAAATAAAGTGCAGTGGTATGTGCAACAGGTATTTGATGTAGTAATGCAGAGCAAGCTTTGTTCAAGTTCATGAAAATAGCCGTGACATATTGAAGCAAAGATCACTTCCTGGGGAGATTCCAGTCTTGAAGTCACCGAGAAAGCTTCTGAGTAAGAATTCTTACTGGTACGAAACTCACCCTCAGTTAACTGCACAGCAGTAACGACCATCATAAAAACCAAAGAAAACTGTGAAACGTCTCTGATAATCATTGCTTTATAAATTACTGCTAATTGATAGACGAAAAATAACGATGCAGTACAGAGCACGCAGTCTTGCACCTTTACACGACCGTTCTTCGTTAGAAACTGGCATTATTTTCTACGCTTGGCAGCATGGCTCTCTCTCTTATGTGGTTGCCTGCAAATAACAGTGAGTTGATTGTATTGTTTGTTTCACTGTGTAGCAAATAACGTACTAATTTTAACTTTTTGAATATATCATATCAATAATTATCTCATTATAATTGAGGATAGTAACATTTATAATTAGAGGAGAGGTAAAAACCTCAAAATGGAGATTACACGTCTCATAAATCTTAATTTGAGAAGAAAATGAACAACAGAAAACGTTGGCTTCCGAATAAAGTTAACACACATTCATACAAGACAACAATCACCATGCTGAAAAAATTAAAAAACTTAGAGATGAGAAAGAAACTTACGAGCTCATCACCGTCAGAACTGACTAGTATTTCTAACCAACTTTGATATACTCTGTCAGTTGCGGAACTCTGGTAAGATAAGCTATGTAGGGATTGAGATTGATACCCATATATTTTTGAACTGAAGTGAAAAGAATCTCTAATGAATAGTACAATACGGAAAATAACATTTTTACAAACGTCCAATGATCGATAAGCAGACCTTTGGATCATGTAATACAAGGGAATGTAGGATCTGATGCCTGATATGTTATGTCCTTCGAATATAAACTTGGTAGATGATTCTAAATGCATCTTTATTTTATACCATCAACTCTAATCTCAGTTGTACATACCTCCTGTCTTATTACACTTTCTCTTTTGTCAATTAAATGCACTGGTATGTATAAAATTAATTTATTTTTAGCAAGGTACACCAAAGAAGTACATAATAGTGAGTCAAGCACAGGAAATTGTTACAGAGACCCTCCATTTGTTTGGACATTTCACAATGACGGTCTTTCTTAGATTTTTTACAGTCGCTTATCCCATAATAATTTCATTAATAAACAGCAGTCTCCGCCATGACGTGGATCCACCAGTGTCTCCGCCATCACGTGGATCCACCAGTGTCTCCGCCATCACGTGGATCCCCCAGTGTCTCCGGCATCACGTGGATCTAAAGCCTCTTTTAGCTTTCATGATACTGAACTTACTATTGATTTTTCGGTACCTAGAGGTTGTATAAGAGCATTCTTCCAGAGAACGTATGAACGAATTCGTTCATTTTATTCGAATAAGATATGTAGCGTTATAATACAACTGGTCTGTAAATTTTTCTTATGATACTGATTGATAACAACACAAATCGTACCACTGAGGCTGATAACATTTCAAATATACTTCAAAATTTTTCATACTTCGGCAGCCGCCGTCCTCTTCAGGCATAAATTTCAGTTTTCTTCAGCTCGCTCAACAGTAAAGCTTTAAAGAACTTTGCACAAGAACTCACGAGCATCCATGCATGTATCCAAACTGTTTTGATGACCGTCATCCACAAAGTTTAGGTACCCAGCAAAGTTTACGAAGATGCCTGAGCTTCATGGAGACAACAAAGCTACTTCTCGAGCGATTTCATAGAACCACCGTCGCAGAAGAGTCTTGTTTACCATGTTGTCCTCAATTTTCTTTAACTTTGTAAGTATTTCTTCAGAAGTTTCCTGACATCCACAGTAGCATTTTTATTCTGTGTCCTCGTACGTATATCTCTTCGAGGCTCGGTGATTATTCTTGATAGCGAAGAGTGTTACATTTTGACGCAATTGGGATTGTCCTTCATTTAGTAAATGTTATTTTCCGCTTACGTAAGTTGCTGCACCATCATACCATTGGTCTGAATTTCGCTGATAAGGAAGGGACTGGGCTTCTTTATTAGCATGTAATTATACTATGGAATATAATATGATCCCGATAGCAATGTATTTCCTGCACTTGGCCCACATGTTTGAAACAGATTCAGCCTAAAAATACTGAACTAATGAGATTTTTTCTGATTTACTCCTTACGGACGCATCCAGATGAATATCAAGCTTTTTGTAAACTAGTTACCGTTCATGCCATCATTTATTGCTTGTGAAACTTTAAATGGAGAAGAGAGCGAGACATATTCTATTATAAAGAAACTAGTAGACCCACACGTGAAAAATCACGTGTGTTTTATTGATGTTTTTCCTTTGATTTGTCAGTGTTCGCGGGCTTTGCGAAGGAGTTTTCATGCTGAAGGATGTGCCTTTGGTATCCACAATACATTGCTGACAATACATCTATACCCTACCGAATTTCCTCTTATCAACACAGTAGCAAACTGTGTATTATTATATAGTGGAATCCTACAACAAACTTTGTTGATTTACGCTTTTTCTTTCTTGTTTATTCGTAATTTGGACAGTTATTATAATCATCAATTTTTTTACGAGCTGACGAAGTAATTCCTTTAATTTCAAAGAACAGGTTTCATGAGAAAAATAATTCGACAACAGATATTGAGAAAACTTAAGCGCACCATTTGTAAAACAATAAGCATAAATTTCTCGTAATAGGAACGTGCACGATAATTAAGAAGATTCTACTCACTCTCGTAATCTCCTGGAGTTGTTCGCTGAATAGAAAGCACAAAAGAATTCACTTAGACTTCTGTATCAAGTAGGTGCTTGGAAGAATATTACTAAAAGGATAGAATATACGAGTATTGCTCAAGAAAGCAGGTATATTTTTACAATACAATTTGTATGTTGTTTTTGTTTTAGAATAGAATAGAATAGAATGAGGCTATAGGAACGAACCGTCGGGCCCATTCTTGGGTCGGATAATTACTTCGATAATTATTCGGTTGTTTACCCAAGTCCCATGCCGTATTTCTAGCCGCGTTAACCATGTCGGCAGCGGGATTCTATAGCATTGCAAATGATGAAATTTTGAACGTGATTAATTGTCGAAAGATTTTAACATTAACTTTCATTACACAATATTTGTTCTAACGAATTGATAGCTTAAAAAGCTACTGGTTTGTAAGTATACATATCACACACACAAAATTTTACATAATGTTTGGATATAGGTAGTTGATAGTATGGTAGGACAAGACGCATACCATTATGACATACATGTGATGTGTTATTAATTTCTGAAGTTAGAGAGGAAAAGTACGAAGCCAGCAGGTGCTTTCCCAGCGTGGCAGACTGGTGAGGGTACTCGCCTGCTATGTGGTAAGGCCCGGGTTCATTCCTCGTAGCTGTCATGGTCTCTATGTGTCTGACCATTGACAGCCAGAAGAACATGTCCAGCAGCTGCTTCATTGGACGCTTGGCGTAAGCCACACCTCGATCACGCTCAATGACACACCCCTACGAGCCGCTACTTCAAAATGCAGAGCAAAGGACAGTAATCTCGCTTGAAGCATTACTACTTCTCTGACGACTTTATCGATAAACATTGTCACTACTCATAAGATAGTATTAGGAATTTAAAAACTCAATGTATGTATACTGTATACTCTTTAGGAAATAAGGTTCATTTATTCATTTATTTATTCCACCTATGGCAGTGTGTTTCTCAGTTACCCTAAACTATTTTAGGATAATTACAAGGTTCACTTAGGGTAAAAACTGTACACCATCCGACAGAATGGCACTGTCCTAGAGTGACGTAGACGTGAGGCTTCGAGCGAAGGAGACGCGCTGTTTTTGAATTGTGCTGGGCGTTTCAGTGTTGGATAATTATCACTGACTCCAAAATTCTACTCGTAAGTCTGTTAAAGAAAATTTACGTTTCAGTGAGCATTGAGTTTCATACCTAGGTATTAAAGTACGTTTTCACGGGCAATTTTGTGCCAAAAAGTAATATAAGATTCTCTGTGATCAGAAGACTCCAGATATTCAAAGTGTGGCATTGATGAAAATTTCATAACCCATGTAAAATATTATCTATGTAAGTGACTATTATTTATAAATAGGCATTTAAACTTCTTGATTTTTTTTAAGTTGTGAATGTAGAGCTGAGTTCATTCACTTCATGTCTAAAATTGATCTATGCTCTGCAGTCTTAGCACTGTGTAATCAATATTTTAGAATTAATTTCTACTGCTTAGTTATATTTTTTCTATCAGCATAAAGGTCTAGTTTTGGCCTGTAAATTGCAAAAATAAGTCCATTATAACTTAGAGATTTTCCTTAAGATGTAAAGTTGCATTTATATATGTCTTTTTAAAGGTATGGTAATGCAAGGCCATCATCTGGTTAGGAAATAAATATTTAATCCCAAATTGTTTGTGAATTTTGATATGAGGGTATGGTAGATCAAAACTAGTTTACTTACTGAAATAATAAGATTAACATAAATTTGCACTTTACATAATGAAAAATAAATTTAACAAAATTATAATTCAAGTAGACATATTTAAATGTCTATTTTATTTTAATCTATTAATGATCTTAATTTCTTGAATAGTGTGCCTTTTTTAATTCATCAGCATTCCATTCACTTACATCTTATTACTACCTGTGGGAGCATCACTGCTTAACTGAATTATTTATTTTCCAGGAACTACTCAAGCATCACAGCTGTTGTGAAGGATGGCTGACGATGGACCTCGTCGCCTGCCCCCACAGCCCACCGCTGTGCAGGTTGTGTGGTTGGTGTAGCTTCATTTGGTCCTACCTTTGTGAATGACTATGACATTATTTTTAATGTTTTATTTGCCAGATATCAAAATTGTGATGGTGTAAATGGAATTATTATTCAGTACTTGTTAGTAGGGAAAATTTTATTTGTGTTTTCATGATGTGTCCTCAACTTTTGTGGGCACTGTAGTAATTGAACTGTAAGTAACTCTTCTATTAGCACATTCATATCCAGCTTAAAGGCTTCTAATCCATCTTTGTGTTTTTCCCCTTAAGAAACTAGGTTTTTACTCTAAATTCCTGTTACAACCAAAATTTGGCCATTATTTTGACACAGTTATCAATGATTTCTATGTCATAAAATGAATTATTTCATTGAGTGATTGTGCTTTTTCAGAAAAGTATTTATTTAGTGTTCACTCTAGCAGTTCATCATTAAGAATAATTTGCAAAGTCCACCAAGTGAAAAAAATTTCTTTTTATGATGCATTTCTCAATAATGCTACCATTTTCTTCATCTATTCATAACTTTTTTGAAACTACATTCATAATGACAACTTAATTGGAAAAAATTTAATAATATAGATATTATCCAGTTCAAATTTATGCAATGCTCTCTTAGACCATAAATGAAAACCCAAGAGTATATTATAAAGAATGTACTGTATATTAGCATGATGTGTCCAATGACATGTGTATATTAATGAAACCAGAGAAACGAGTTGTATTGGATGTAGATGAATACTTTAAGTAATTTATGAGTAGTTTTAAACTGAACTACATCTGAATTTTTTGTCTACTCTCCTAATCGATGAAGGCTATTTTTAGGCAAGGTTTGTGTAAGGGAAAAATATTCTCACTCACTTGTGAATTGACCTGCTCCACACATTTCACAATGTTGAGTTAGCAATAGCTGTACCCCATAAAAGACACCAATAAACTGATGAATGAGCCAGTGGCTAACCCTTTAGTGTGGAGGTCTTCTGTTGAAAAATACGGGAAATATGAGGTAGGTCAAAGATTTGCTGGTGCCAACTAATTTCTACTATTTGTACTACTAACCTCTGCAGCAGAAAATACAGGGTGTCTCAAAAAAATGTACTCACCCTTTAACCGTTGCTAACATGCTGTCTTCTTTGTGTTGCAGGTGTGAGGTTCGAACCTTTGCGAACATGATTAAATGTGATTAAAGAATCATGTTCGCAAAGGTTCGAACCTCACACCTGCAACACAAAGAAGACAGCATGTTAGCAACGGTTAAAGGGTGAGTACATTTTTTTGAGACACCCTGTAGAATATGAAACTTTGTTGCATTCACACTAGTAATTTTGCCTTGGTAGCAAGTATGGTAGTAGCATTGGTGAGTTAAGGACTTAATTGTTGCTACTTAATTTAATGTGATATAAACAGGGAAAAAGTTTCAATACTGAGAATCAAAATCAGATGTCATCCTAATTAGTGATGTTGAAGTTTAATAGTGAGTGGTAACAGAATAGGCATCAGTTGTTAATGCTTGATAAATTTCCATATCGAAAAATAAATATAGATAGTAGATATTCAAAAGTAGAAAACATGTTGTTCAAGAAAACACTATATTAAGAATATCATTAATCAAGTTAACAAATGTATAATGGTTAAAATGTACAAAAAAAATAATAGATAATTTTACTGTGTATGTTTACAAACAGTAAAAGGACCTGAATTTTGATTAGGAAATTATTTGTCAAAGTTTCAAAGTATTGATTATTACCAATAAGGCGATGTTTCTTGCTCAAATGATAGTCTGCCAGATGCTGTGACTGATAGTTTCCTGTAACTAACTGACTGTCCAGGCAAGCATCCCGCAGCCAGTGGTACCTGAAGTCACGCTGCTCTGGGAAGGAGAAGAAAGTGTCTATTGGAAGCCCACAACTCCTGGCAGCAAGACGGCTAGTGCGCAGCTACGTCAGCCTGCGCATTCTCGACAACCGCAATCAATTATTTTACCACACGCTGTTCAAACAAGTACTGTTTCTGTGACGGTTTCTCAGATGTCAACTACAGCAAAAGCAGCTGCTGGTAATTGTACAGCTTTAGTTAGTCACCCTGGGAGAGGCACTTCCAATGTTGACAAGGGTGTGCATCAATCCGGAAATACCGTTGGTCAACTTACTGGAAGTGTTAGTCTACCATCTAATAAACACGAATATTCAGCTGATGTTCGGCCACCTGGTCCAAGCTTGCATCAGCGTCCTACAACCTTTCAGCATCCTTCAACAGCTTCAATTACTGACAGTACTTCGAAATATACTGCTCGTAACACTACTAGTGTGTCTCAGGTTTCTAATGCGATTGCACGGCAGAACAAAGGATTACCAGAGGATGGGGTCCATCCGACTGTTGGACCCATGCTATCATCAAACATGCCAACAGGTAGACAGTATGAACGAGAATATCATGCAGGTCAGCAGTACCGTGAGGCATACTCATCGTCTAATGTGCACAGACAACATAATTTAGAATTCTTTACGAGGAATAATGCTACAGTTTCTCAAGGAGACGCCCAAGTAAGTAATAATTCAACTGTAGCTAGTGGAGTTTTGTTCAGTAAGAAAGAAGCAGTATCAATTGTACAGCCCCCAGTGTATGATAAGGATTATAACTCCGGAAATTTTACACCAGAAGCTGTAGTTCTTGAACGTAAACAAGAATTCCTCCATGGTACTCAAAAAAAAACTCATGATGACCATTCCAAAAATCCAGGTCCCTCTGAGGCTGAAGTCTTGTCTCAAAAAATGGGATACGGTCTGACATCTGAAATGCAACACCATTATGCTAATGAAGCTAGTGTTCCTCTTCACTGCGGCAGTCAACAACAAATGGAATATAATCCTCTTTTGTACAGTTCTGAAAAGAAACCCTTTCAGGAGACAAACACGAACTGGTATAGGAATGGGGATAAAACTCCCGTAGCTGCAAGAGAATCCAGAGCAATTGTACCAAGAGCTGTTAACTTTGACTCTGTTACTCCTGTAGAATGGAGAAATAGACTCGTTGCAAATAAAGAGAATTGGTCTCCTGAGCTTTCTTATAAAAGCACGCCTGATAATGGCAGCCAAGAACAGCCGCAGGACTCGGATAAGCAAGTCACTCCGTACCGACATCTTTCATCTCAATCACCCATGATCGTCAGCACTCCAGATCCATTCCTTCAAAAAATTATTGAAGGCAAAGATCAACAAATTTTTCAGCTGCACAAAGTTTTAGAAACTATTTTATCCAAGAATGACAGTAAAGATCGAATAAGCAGTCAAAGTTCTTCATTCTCGGCATCTCCCAGGTCTATCGTTCATAGGGAAGTGTCAACCCAAACTATTGAACACTGCCAAAATTATGTAGCCTCTCGAGATGTTGGTGTCAATACTGAATTCTCATGGCCTGAATTGCTTGAATCTTTGGACCAAAATCGGAAGAACGGCGGGCCCTCCACTATTTTGAAAAATTCTAGTTCTGTTAAATCTGTAGTCATGCAAAAAAGCTCGAATACATCGTCTGTGAGATTTGACACCGATAGTGACCGTGTGATAGATCCTCAATGTGCTTCGACCGCACGAGAACAAGTTCAAAACCGGGCTATTTCCTACCAGGACGGTAGACCTGCTTTGCAGGCAGCTCGTTTAGAAAAAGAATCAAGGCATTCTGGTGACTCGCAACTGAAAGGGATGAGTCTTGCACATTCTAGAGATGCTCGAAATAAAACTGCCAAGAATGTGGACGAGAGAGGAGACCATAACTTGGGTGAGCCTGGAAAATGTCCTCAAGAGAGATGCGAACAACGAGGAAGAAATGGTGGCGTATTTAGTGGCAATAACCACAGGGAGGTGTCTCTCACCCTGAGGGAAGTGGTTCTTACCACCATTGAAGAAGATCCCGGCAGTCCACAAGCCAGCCTCCACCTTAACTTGTCCGACTATCCTGGTGATACCATACTGCCTCAAACCCACAGGTTAGCTAACTTGCCTGTATTAACCCTTGCGCTTCGGAGCTCTGTGAAAGCCTGTAACTCTGTTTTCATGAATGAGGATTTCATTCATGCGCAGCTAAAGGGTTAACTATTTTTAGTCTTAGCTCAAAAAGCTTTTCTAGAACGTTGGGTCTTGAGTCACAATATGTTTGAAATTCATTACTGTATGTGTGATGTATGCTTTTCTGGGACGGATGAATAATTTTTTGCTTCTATACAGCAATTTTTTAAAACGCATATGAAAATTGATTCTTTTTCAAAATACTGCCTTTTATATTTAACAAAGACTAAAATCTTCAGAGGCAATGTGTTTTTCATTTTAGTTATACTATTGTATTTATTTTCACGCTTTTTGTTGTGCCGTTTGTATGTCTAATGCCTACTTTTTCGTATTGAAACCACAGCTTAAATGAATTATTCCATTAAATTCTGTGAAATCAGCTAAATGCTCGTACGGTTGTTCCCTACCGAGTTCCATTGAGTTGTTCTTTAGTCTGACATTTGTTGTGGACTTTCGTTGCTTGCACTGGCAGGATCGAGTCCACCTCTGCCAGGCCTGGTGCTGCAAGTGCACCAACGGTTTCTCGTCAACCTGAGGAAGGGCGGCTGCGCCCAACACGTGAGTTGCTGGAATTTAACCTCTTCTGTATCTCGAGATTTAGTTTATATAAATTGCATGTCATTTTACTTCAGTACGTAGTGCTTGAATGCTTTTTCTGTTTTCAGGGATGGTTTTCATTTTCGGAAAAGAGAAAGACGTTAATTCTGATGTATACGTGAACAAAGTCCTGAAACCGAGGAGTATGTTACTTAGTCATCTATGTATGCTGCATACGTTTGAAGGTTTGACTAAATGTCACTCAAGTTTTCGGGACGTATGAATTTGAATGTTGGTTTGAAATTTGTGTAAAATAACATTTGTATACACTTTGGGAAGCTCTGCATTCTGCTCTCTGTTTTATAGATTATGAATTAGAAACGTGGTAAATTGCTCCTTGAGTGCTTGCTAGATTATGCACACTTTGGGTTTCACGAAATTTAGTAGACCGTAAATAGAATTTACTATATTGGTGTTGCATCTGAATAAGTTGCTGCTAATCTTAGGCTTACACCGAGACATGGAAATGACACCTCGTTGTGAGGGTGATAGGGACCGCCACCACCACCACAGACCTGGCACCCCGGTAGCATCTAGACGCAAGTCTACAGAAGCTGATGAGGGCAGCGGCACCAGCACGGGCGTGACCATCTACCGCAACGTCATGGTAAGGTTGTCGTACGTTATGGCTGCTTCGCAACTAGGTGCTGGTGTTAGTTGGTCAAGCAATGCTGAATAAAGTGACGAAGAATAGACAAATCCCTTGAAGGAATGGATAGGTATCAGCTGATAAACATGGAATCCAATCGACTCTAATAGTCGTTTAATTTATTGAAAACGTCGATCTGAAATTGAAAATTTGTTGAAAATAGATGAGTTGATTTAGAAATGAACGTGAAGTGGTGTGTAATGAGTGTGTTTGAGGAATAAATGTGAGATTTTCTAAATACTTGAGGGGTTGTTTCATTGAAAGTGAAAGATTTGAGATGAAGGAGGTAACGCATCGATTGAAAACACGAGGAAAGAGGCAATACTAGGCTTTGGGTGCTTTGAAATTAGTTAAAGGTGTACCAGCCGAGGTATGGATGGTAGAACTAGATAAGGAATCAATTTCAATAGAGAATACAAAAGTGCTTGCTTAAAAGCATATCGAAAAGTAGAGACTGCTGATGAAAAGCTGCAATCTGATGTAACCAATATAAAGTCGTGGGAGATACTGATCTCTATAGCAAATCTCGCTAGCTGAATCACTTAACTCAGTAGAGCCAGGGTTTAAAAAATGGCTATAGATCAATTAACACATCATTGCGGTTGCGTAGCCGGTACAAATCTTTACTTTGTACATACAGTCAGTAAAAAGCTTTGAAGAAATTACAGAACCTAACCTGAGTGACCCACCGGTGGGTCATACCGCAATGAATATGTTAAACTTCGCAGTTTAACACAAAAGAGTTTAATGCTTGTTTTGCTCGTGCACTCTGGGCATGGAAGGTCTGTTCAACATATTAGTTTTGATAATGGTGCTAATATTTAATGTTTTACTATACTTTGTGGACAATTTTCACCTAGCATACTACACAGTATTCAAAATTCTTCAGAAAAAATGGTAGAAAAATGATAGCAGTGATGACAAAGAACAAAGAATTTAAAGATTCCTTCATAATGGGATTGTCTCCATATTTTTTCTCAATTATCTAATGAGAATAGAAAGGCCGGTGTCGTTTAATGTGCATGATGTTTTACACACTTAAAATGATGCCTAACTTCGTATTTTCCGCAAATGAACGAGACTCTCCATTTACAGTATCTAGAGGTTTTTATACATATTTCCACCGTACACAAACTTTTTTTTGTGAATACTAGACACTTTTGTTTTTTATTTGTCGTTCTCAGCTCCCAAGTTTCTACCCGTAAATAGTGATCTCAACTTGAATTCTCATACACTTGTTTCAACACTCATTACGGTTCCCATTAGTGAAGGTGTGCCGTTACCTTTTGTTCATTCGCCTGCTTGCTCGTCTGTGCCTCTCATGCTGTGGTACGGAACTTTCAGTATTCCAATCGTGTTCTAACAATATCGGAGATATTAACCGTTTGGTATTTAATTAATCTCTATGAAAATTAATAGTAAGAAATTATCATTCGATTGTGATTAGATTTATGTAAATTATATGGATGGATTTGTACAGAATATAACCGTAGTGTCGAGCGATGCAGTGAATAATTCAAATTTCTTTTTCAGAACAACATTGAGCAGCTCTTGGACAGAGATCGCTTCCGAGAGGAAGAGGATGAACGAGAAGAGAAGAAGAGGATGAACGGTCGAGTGAGTGGCAATAGTAGAATATTTTCTCTTTGAAAAAAGTTCACTATCGAAACTTCATTTACCTGCGAATCACTATTTCGCATGTCATTTCTGATCAACATTTTCATTTTGTAACTGGCACAGTTGAATGGTGAAAGAGAGCATGCACTATTTGTGTGGTCACATTCTGTTAAATGCATACAGCGCTGTCATACCGTCCTTATGGGCACCGTGTTATGCCTGGTCATCAGACGTGTTAATTGGAGTCTAATGTGCAGCTCCTGCTGTCGATTTCTAAATTTTTGCCCATTTTTTACGAGTGCAGTTTTTCCGTTTTAGTGAGAAGAACCTGAGGAAAGACAGTACAAAACCTTCATATCCCGTGTATTCTGACATTGTTGCTCCGCAATCATATGGATTTTGTGTCGAGTACTGTAATTAAAATGTTTTGTGATTAACTCATCACTACTTGCTCAGGTTTAATTTAAATTTAAAATTCACGAGAAAATATGCTCCTGAAAAAGATATATGTACTATCTGCTTCGTAATTTCTCAGAAAATTACTTGTTGAAGTCAATTTTCAACTCAGTTGATAATTCTAAATTCTGTTGATAATTCAAAATTTATACGAATTTGTTAAGTGGCAGAGAAGAGATTTCTACGACAAAATTATTAACTTCTAGAATCGATATAGCTCGGTTTGTCCTCGAGCATGGAAAGCCTGCTTGTTCTGTCATGTAGCACGTTATGCTTATTTAGTGCTTGACTAGTTTTTGTTACTTTCGTTCGTTATTTCATCTGATTTTCATGCCCTGTTGAGATCAAATCTACCCTCGTTTTTGTTATTTTAAGCAATCATTTTTAACATTTTTAGATCTTTTTTTTTCACCGTATACTGCTATGTTCCTTACCATCATATAACAGAATTACCTACGAAGATGTGCGTAGCAAATAAATAGAAAGAGTACGATCTAGTGAAGAGTACGATCTAGTGAAGAGTACGATCTAGTGAAGAGTACGATCTAGTGAAGAGTACGATCTAGTGAAGGAGTTAGACTGCCACGTCAAAATTCATTCAATGCAATTGTTCGGCATGCGACTTGAGTATCAACCCAAGAATGGGCCAACAGGCTCGTTTCTATAACCTTATTCTATTCTATGTTAAATGGCTGAATTTTTTCTCCTTGTGGTCGATCTCGTAGTGCATTCAAATTGTTGAGAAATCGTGGAAAATCATCGCATTTTTCCTGCGATGATCATTTTTTTGCGGACGTCATTCTTTCTTAATTCTTTATGTGATTAATGCCTCTCTCTTCAGACAAGAGGCCAAGACAACGCTCACCTGACCAGCCTAGAGCAACAGCTGCAGCAGTTTGGCCTGAGCTTCTTAGAGCCACGGGCGCTGCAGTCGAGGTTGGTTTGTGGTTGAACTTTGTGGCTCCAGCGCTTGATGACGCAGCTTAGGGCTGCTACGTAAAGATGAATCGCTTTTGCTATAGAAGGAAGTCTAACAAACGAAGTTGAATTACTTGTTAGTACTTGGTGTTTTAATGGTCTCTAAAGGTGTGTGTCATGACTTCTGTGTGCTGTTATCAGTCTGAGGCTTTAATACCTTGCGACTGGAAATATGTAGGTGTGGGCCAATAATTTTTCCTTTTCACCGAAATCAGTTATATCGGCTGGACGAAAGTGTTAATTGTAACTTCCTGTTCCTTTAGATGATGTCAGTCAAAAACAATAAAGGTCTATTTGCACGGAAATATATTTGGTCCCGGCCTATATCGGTATTTCTTACTTATGCCAACCAATTATTCGGTACAGAGCGATACCAAATGCTTTGTATTATTTGGCTTCTCTTAATTTTTAGTGATGTCGTATCAGTGTTTGCAAACTATATCATAAATAGTTCTATTGAAATAGCTAATTATAAATGAAGTGCGCGTCTGGAAAATCAGAAAGCGGGTAGCAGAAGAGAATGTTTTGAAAGCAGCAAATTAATTCAGGGGAGCAAACAGTGATGTGAATGATGCTACCGGACGGCGAATCTATGTCTAGATAGTAGGTTGAACAAGTTAGTGTATGTGAAAGCGAATAGAGTAGTAGTAGTAGTAGTTGTAAGCCTAGAAGAATATCTCATCGATACGATGAAGCTAAAATAATAAGTACGGCAGCATCAGGTTTAGGTGTGCTTGTTTAACCCTGGAATGACGAATCCCGTAGAGGTCACAGGTACGACTTAACCTTGGAATGACGAATAAAAGTAAGCAGCATCGGGGACTAGGAGGCGCTATGAGGCCCAGCCACTTTTCAATTATTTTATGACTTCAATTGTTTTATTGAGTTATGCCTTTTATTAAAGTGATAGTTTCATTCTCTATAAATTTTTAGTAACAATTTACGGGCTTGTTAATTTTGACACTGGGCCTGTCATGCCCACTTCGTCGTTCCAGGGTTAAATGTTTTAGACCACATCGGTACACGATATCCTAATAATTGAATGTAATATTGTCTCTATTCATTCATTGTGCCATTTAACTTTCCTCCCATTCTCACTGTGTATTCCTCTCCCTTTTTTGTTCATTGTGGAAAGTTTCGAGATGTCATATGGGAATGGAGTGATTTGCTTGGTGTGATTATTATTATTTTGTACTGTCTGGATCAATTTCAAATTTTTTTCCATAATCCCATACTTGACGAAAAACCCAAATAATATTTCGATTGAAGTTGAAATTAAATCTATTCTTGATATGCTGTTCCGTAAATTTGCTTACGTAATTGCTGTTACGTAATTTGTACAGGACAGACGTGTGATCACAGACCGGTTATATTCCTCAATAACGTGTATTATTCCTGAACAGAAACACGCAAAGCAGTAACCCTGGGCTGGGCCCTAGTGCTGGTTCACTGCTTTCCATGTACAGAGCCAACACTATTGGGCATCCTCCATCTGCTGAGCTAAACGCACACACGTCTGCTCCCCGCGAATTCTCAGTCGCTACTGAAGAATTCCTTCGCAAGAATGGACTTATGGAGCCCTAGGCCTGTTGCTTCTTATACTTTCAAGTTTAAGAAATAAAGCAGATAAGTGGAATCAATTTCTGAGCGAAGATGTCATGATTCATGAAGATCATGGGAAGTTTGATGTCGAAATTCAGTATTAGCGTATAGAAGTTCACGACAAAGAGACAAAAAGTCATACAATAGGATCGTGTTGAAGCTATGTATAGTGAGGCAGTAAGGCTTCTTGGCCGAGTTAAGTCTGAAAGAACCAATTGTTATTGGCCATACATATGAGAGATGTCGAGGCTGCATCTTGAAAAATGTCAGCATTATGTAGGTACCAGTTAAGTCATAACTAATAACTCTTCATAGTCATGTGATTATTCTTGTCATATGTATTTCTCAGCCGATGAAACTCGTGGGAAATTTCTTGGCTGTTTGTGTCGATGGAAATAACATGATACTCTTGAAGGACTCAATCAGTTCACTCCGTGAGGTTCCAGAGAAGTCTTCTATTGAACAAATGTATAAAGATTTGTTACATGCTACTGTACAAATTGAAAGCTTATGTTGATTTTTTTTTTTCGATATTTCATAGTTGGTCATTCTGCAATACATTTTTGTTTGTGTGTTCTTTATACTTATTTTTAATTACTTACTTACTTTACGTGAAATGCATACGACATTCGAATTGCTAAATTTACAGTGTGTGGGCAGAGACAGGATGCTTCATCATTATTACAGCGAACAGTTCTCGTTCTTCACCAGTGAGGAAGGTAACTTACAACTGCAGCTGACACCACACCACAAACAGGTCCAGGTGGTACCAGCTAGAACTCTGCTCGTAGGTAGACTTTTCATCATCATTTGAAGGTTCTGGTCAGTCAACAGTCATAGTTTGGTGGACAGGGATTGAGAGTGTACATCGTCTTGCTTTTTGTGTTTGTTTTTGCTCCATGCAAGTCCTGTGTCTAAAACCATGGATTGACTCGCAAATTATTAGCAATTTGAATTGTCTCATTTTTTGCCTTCCTTGAGATTTAATTGATTCAGCTGATCGTTATCTCAGTTACTTACCGAAGTTGACCAAGAATTTTCATTTTTGTAGCCAGCATCATATTTCTTTATTGTAATTAAAACTAATGGGCTTAAAGCATATTTTACTCGTTTGAAACATATGCTTACTTACTATGCAACATATAATCTCTTTTATACAGAAAGATGAATGCTAACAATATACAATAAGCTTGAAAAACTTCGTTCCATGTACCATGTTGCTTCTTCAATTACAAACTTGCTAAAAAGTACCGTCATTAAATAATTTCATTTTACAAATTAATGACGACGACTTTGCTTCTTTCCTCTTCTTTCCAATAACATCGTGAGCATGAAATGTTTGGATTCAAGTGAAATTTCTATTTTATAAAAAACAATTTCTAGATTTGAAAAATGTGGGCCGAATCGATTTAGAATTATGCAATAAACTTTGCAAAAAACGAACTTCTGTTTGTAGACACGCTGTAGGTAGACGAACGACAGCAGATGTAAACTGTAGCTCTAAGACAGCAATCATATCTGGAGCAGACAGAGTCTCCCTACAAGAACAGCAACTTCCATCTGACAAAATTACTTGAGTGAATAATTTACTCATACTTGAAAGCCGGAGCAAGAACATACACATGCGACTCGAATGAGGTAGTTAAGAAAATTATTAGCTACATTTTCGTGTACAGATCGCCTAAAAAAGCTCGTGCATCTAGCTTAAATTATGAATATTGACTCGCCATTAATAACTGAAATCCAAGTAACATCACCATTGCTTCAGTTGAGGACATCGAACCCTGAGAACGAAGTCGCTCTCGTAACATTTTATTTATTATTATTATCATGGTTAAACCCCTACCACTGAAATTAGGTGACCGTCGCAAGAATGTTCAGTAAAGGTAAAATATAGTGGCACCACAATGATGCAAAATTTCAACACGTCGGTAGGCCCAGCTGCCAAAAATAGCGAGGTTAGAGTCTAGCAAACACGAACAGTTGAAATAAAGGGATCAGAACAGAATTGCAGAGACAAATAGAGAATGCCGGATAAATGATTCGACAGAACCTCTCTACGTAAATAATTTAGGCGAGGAAATAAAGCCTCAACTAAGTCCACAACATCATCACTCCGCCCAAAGTACAATTGTTAAAAGATACCAATTAGACACGTTAATTCCAAAAGATTCACCAACGAGAACAGACATCAGCATAGCTCCCCAAGTGAAAATCCAAATTACTACACATTCCCACAGAGTTAGTCTCAAATGTACATTGAAGGAAAATACCATGAAGAAGCACCCAGTGGTTCATGACTATTAAACGGTCGAATAATTTCTAGGGTAGAGTATCGAACTTCTCACTTGGGGTCGTAGAAACGTAGTCGACTACGTAGATAATAGCGTGGGTCATACTTGTGCTATTCTTGGGACAATGGTAAATATTTCTTTATATAAACTAACGTTCACACCCTTCGAAAACGAAAGATTGGTCACTTCCACAATATCGGTGAAAGATTTTAGCCAACCGTCTGCTATTCATAAAAGAAAATTGAAATTAAATTATACCATGTTCGAAGTCAGGCTTACTTAAGCTTGGTTAAGCCAATTAGAGGATAGAAAATATCCCTTTTTCTGAATTCAATGAGGTACATGTAGAAAAGTTTCTCCAAACATGCAAACTGACGCCTGAGCACAAAACATTAAAAACAGACTATGAATTCGTGAGCAACCCGTTACATTCAATTCATTTTGCCAACTTACACAGCACAGAAATATTGAGTCATTTATCATTAGCATTTGAGCTGTGCTGCTCCGAATAACACCTAGTTCAGTGCATCACTTGAGTTGCAATCATCCAGAACACAATGGAGGAGCGCAATGACATAATTCCTCTGTAAAATTAATAGTATCCTAATAAAGAACGTGAACGAAACCTGCTGAAGGCAGAAGCAAATTTATGGTCCTGACGATCAGTAAAATACGTACAAGTAAAATGTTGAAAATCAAACAGGACTTGAGGCGGTGGTGTTGTGTTTCCCCCACCCTTCCCCAGTACTTCCCCATTGTCTTCCCATTCCTTTCCCCATTTTCTTCCTATTCTTTCTCTCAGCGTAGTTTTTTCTTAGCGGAAGATGGGGTGACACTGAAGGTGCGTAAATCTGTCTCTTCCCTCTCGACCGATCAATGCAAGAATTCAGAAGAGTTCAGCATGAGATAACATCAAATAACGAAAGTTCGTACTTTAACGGCGGCTTTTATTTTCCGCCACAGAGACAAAAAAAGAAAGCAAGACCTAACAACCAGTGCAACTGACTGTCGTCTGTTGCTAAGCATGTTTTTGAAGACCATAGTAGCTCTTAAAGATTCACTAGACAAACCACTGAGTTCAGAAACAAAGAAACACAGAAACTCGTGTCTTTACCAGTCCTCGACAACGAAATGTCCCCAAAAATAAAACCAAATTACACTTCTTATTATTACACAAATCTCTTCAAGCAATCGTATTTCCCAAAACAAAAATTTTCCATCGAAAGAGCTCAAAAAATGCTTCTCCGTTTTTTAGAGGCGATAATAGGATCATAGCAGAACTTGAACACGGGTGAAAACCCATAGAGTTTGATATTCTTCAATATCTTGTTCATCATCACAGCGCTATACCTCAGAAGTGTAGCGACTACAACACATTTAGTACTTGAATTAAACCAAGCATCAGAAATATCACAGTATTGTGGTGCCTCTAAGATCGATACTTTCAAATGATTACCTCAAAACATGCAAACAAAAATAAATAAAGAAGCTACCACGTACAAAGAACACTACATTGAGAAACTCTCCCCACATCCACACGTGCCTTTAATATTGGGGTTATTGAATACAAACTCGGACGCTAACATGTCTTCCACGTAGTCCATCTCCGTGCCTAGCAACGTCAGCTGAGCCTTTGAGTCTATGATCACACGAACACCTGTGAAGAAGACACATTAATGTAAGCTTTCTTTCCGGTTTATTCAACAGAAATAAAACTAGAGTTGCTAAAGCATTGAACCATTAATCCTAGGAAGACCAACAAAAAATATATAAATCATCTGAGACCGCGTATGCTTATGAGACCCGATCACTTTCTCATTAATAAACTTCTATAAATGTTATATTTGTAGTTAGCGATGTTTAAAAATAAATAACAATTGAAATTATCTTTTTTTCTTAACCCTTTCACTACCGTTGGGTTAACATATCCCAAATAAACTTTGAAAATTATTCCCTTTAGTCCTATATTCTAAATAATTCGTTCAAAATTACATAGATTAGTAATTATAAGTGGTAATTTATGCAATATTTTGATCAGTATGAAAATAATTTGGTCGTAAAAGGGTTAAAAATAGGCGTCAACAAATTCGTAAAAATATACCTAAGAAATTATTTAGAATATTAAATAACACAATATTTTGATGTATGTCTCCCCAATAGAATATGGTGTTTTAAAAGTTTTCACTGAACACTTATAACTACTCATTGCATATGAATAATTGTTTTAAATATATAACAGAAAAAGTTTACACTCCAAGTGTTAGAATTAATAATTTTAATTTTGTACACTTTTAATCTATCAACTAACAATCAAGTGAAAATTTTATACTCAATCTACGTTATCTCTTAGAGCAGTAGATCGCCTTAGTGCTCAAAACTTATTAATATCACATAGCCCTCTAAATAAGATGCTTATTAATATCCTCCACCGCTCGTGAACGGCTGTCATCAGTAACAGTGGGTGATCATCTTGCTTATTTAAGCAGATTGAAACGAGCTGCAAAATATGGTTGTTCTACGCCAATATTCCTGATCAAGCCCAGGAAATATAGGAGCAAGAAAAGATGTCCTAGTTGTACCCAGTCTATCGACAATTCTACAACATCAGTGTTTCCCAAACACTTGGTATTCACATTTCACGTGTGTAGATATTCCTTTACCTTCGAAGGTGGCCAGGTATGAAGCAAAGCGTGTAAACTTTATTCCTACGAGTCTAATCGCGAGAAACGAACAATTGAGATAGTCTATTACTATTAATTGTTAAGGGTATACCACTATGATCGTTGTTCAGCTAGTTCTTGAAGACACAGTATCACAGATCCCCTCACCATCTTGCTCGACTTCTTCATCAAATTTCTTCTTCTCAGTGGCGTAGTCGAGAGTGTAGCTGAGGCCGTTGCAGCCCCGCTGCCGCACCCCCACACGCAGTCCGATCTGAGAAGTTGTTTGTTTTACAATTACATGCATTCATAAGAAAACTAGCCAGTGGCCGTGAGAATTCCACGATATAGATTTGACGAATTTGAAATTATTATGAAGACTGATGTATTAAAGATTTACGACGAGTTATTGTTTCAAATGAATACTTTTCTTTGATATACACAGAACTTACATTTTGCATTTATCTACCGATAACATAGCCGTGTAGGAGAAGAAAACTAATAACGGAAACAATGGAGTATTTTATAGTGATCGGCACCTTTAGTATCCACAATACAATGCTCATACTACATGCATACCTCCTTCTGATTTCAGTTCAATAATTTTTCTTCAGTAATAGATAGAAAGTAATGGGACAGACACACATAGACAAAGAAAGAAAGAGAGATGGAGATACATTTATTACCGTACACATAAAATGAGGCGCGTCACTACAATGACACCAGTCTCGCTTCTAAAGAAACAGTCAAATTCATGAAATCACAAGGAAGTTAAAGGCTGATAGTACAGGGTGGCCCATAAGGAAAGTTCTTTTTTAAAACTAATATAGCTATAAAACTACAAATGGTAAAGAGATTTGGTTCATTCAGAATGAATGAGCAGATTCCAAAGTTTTCTACCAGCGTATCAAGTCTACCGACAATCACAACATATTACCCAATAAATTCATAAAATCCACCCCCCAAAATGAATCGCTACGCAATGAAACGAGCAAAAATAATGGAACTTCACTTCCGATGTAATTGTTCGGTTGCTGCAGTTCAGAGGAATTACAAGAATATTGATGGTATTGAAAGAAGTCCTTCGAAGAAGTGCATAGAAAAACTGGTATTGAAAATTAGAGAAACTGGGACAACAGCTGACAGACAACGTTGTGGCAAGCCACGGACCACACGAACTGGTGCTTCAATTCAGCTTGTTGCAACGAGTGTTGCTTATCGGCCCAAAACTTCAGCTAGGAGACGTTCAATTTAACTGAGAATGTCACGTACCTCAATGCAACGTGTTTTGGTAAAAGATCTGAAGTATCATCCATATAAAATTCAATTAACTCAAGAACTCCATCCTATGAACTACCAAAAGCAATTAGATTTTGCAAATAGATCTCTGTAGCTTGCAGAAAATGAAAACTCTGTAAAGTATTTAATAATGACTGATGAGGCACATTTTCACCTCAATGGTTTTGTTATTAAGCAAAATTGCAGATTCTGGGCTTCAAAAAATCCAAAAGAAATTCATGAACGTCCGCTTCACTCAGCTAAAATAACAGTATGGTGTGGCATCACGTCTTCGAGGATCATTGGACCATATTTTTTTAAAGATGCTAATGGTGATGCAATTTGAGTTAATGGAAACCTATATAGACAGATGATTCAAGAATAATTGATACGTGAAATTGGAGATAACACAGAGATTACATTTTCCCAACAAGATGGAGCTACACCACACACAGTGAAAGAAACAATGCAAATGTTAAAAACAATTTTTGTAAACAGAATAATTTCTCGTTTTCGTGATATACCGCGGCTGCCTCGATCTTCAGATCTAAGTGCTCCCGATTTCTTTCTCAAGGGATACTTAAAGGAAAATGTTTACATTGAAATGCCTGATACTTTACAGCAATTGAAATTAAACATCGTTCAAGAGATCAGCAACATTTCACCACAGACATTAAGGAAAGTAATGAACAACACCGTTGAAAGAGCACGCCGTTGTTTGACTAATAATGGTCATTTAAAAGATATAGTATTCCATAGTTAAACGTATTTATTGTTTCATTTATAAATTTATATTAAACTTTGAAAATTCTTCTATCATTCTGAATCAACCAAATCTTTTACCATTTATAGTTTTATAGCTATAATAATTTTAAAAGGTACCTTACTTATGGGTCACCCTGTACAACAGAACTTACACTCATAGAATGCAGCATTAAAAAATGCGAGCAGGTCAAAAATGCGAGCAGGATTCTTCGTTTCATTGCACGAAACTTCGAATACAAGTCAAAGAACATAATATTACCGCTCTATAAAGCGCTAGTCCGGCCTCATTTAGAATATGCAGTGCAACTCTGGTCTC